>VZTO01024252.1:0-59293 GCA_013400615.1 Syrrhaptes paradoxus
TATGAAAACACAGGGGCCAAATGATTTGTTACCAAACCTGGCAATACATTTACTTATTCATATATTAAAACACATATCCGACATGGAAATTTCATCTGCATTACGTCTGCTGGGTGCGTAATCAAAACAACGCGAAGCAAATACACAAACCGCAGGATGGGTGGTGGGGTTTTTTCACCTTTTCAGAAGAAAGCTCCAGAAACCTGGTGTGAGAAACCTCCTCTAATAGTGACTTCCAGGCTGCTGCCACCAGCCCAGCTGCAAGAGTAACTTGTGGGTGCCTGGGCTAAAGCATGAGGCAGGGGGGAAACAACAGTTTTTGCAAGTTCCCCCAAGGGACTGCAAATCCCAAACTGCCACCACAGAGTCCACAGGGAATATTCAGGAATCCAAAAGCTTTCATAAGGCAACAAAAAGGGGTAATTCCCACTGGAGCAAAATGTTATCTCTGCTCCCCATCCCATCAGAAGGAGAGCTAATGTCAGGGGATTCTGCCTAAGGCAGGACCACGCAGATGGGGAGCGGCACACACAACAGAGAATTATTTGTAAGCAGCGACGACAAGACATGACTCTCAAGATAGTGCTGCACCCAGAAGCAATTTAATATAGGTGGGTACGGTACAGCCCACTGACTGCGCCCGGGTTATGAATAGAGGCATTCAAGCAAACCCAAATAAAGGCCAATAACTCAACCTACATTTTACACTGAGTTTTTGAATGCTGTAGGGGCCAACGCAGCACTAAAACAACACGAGATTTGACTCTCTTGCTACTTTCCACCACTCAGGAACTTAAAGCAGTTGGGGAAGACAAGCTGCTTCTGTTGTTTCAGCTCCGGCCTTACAGAAACCAGCAGAAAACCCACCTCGCACGCACGCTGCGCTCCCAACCCAAGGCACCACCAGGATGGTAACCTGGACGCTGAACGGCTCCACGCTCTCGCGGGTGCAACTCTGAAGGGAGCATCCCGAAATGCAGTTCCAGAGGGTTTCAAAGATTATTGGCAGCAAGCATTTGGGGATCTAATTACCTGGATCTAATTTTTCACTTAGGTGGAAAAACCACTGGTGGTGATGAGCTGAGCCCACAACACCGAGCTCTGTCTGCAGAGAGCTTTCTCTCCAGCCTGCAGCAAAGGTCTGACTGCAAACAGGCATGCACCCGCTGCACTCACATGAAGCAGCCCCAAAGTCATCGGAGAGCATCCCAAGTCGCTGCCTGTGCAGGGGTCAACAATAGTCCACAACCCCCGGGGAGCGGCGTGAGAGTTCACTTCCAGCCCTCTCCCCCATCTCCTGAAGCCCCAGCATCCACCCCGGGCTGCGGTGGGGAAACAGGAGCTCAGCCCAGCCTTGCAAAGCCTGTGCTGCACCGGGGTGCGAAGGGAGGTGGGACAGCGATCCTTCCCACGCAGGCTGCAAATTAGCCTGCCTCCGCCTTTCAACACCACTTTGTGGGATCGTCGTTCATCTTTGCGGAGAGGTTCCCACTTTACAGGAAAGCCATGAAAGATAAGCAGAAGGGTTTGTGCTCAAACATGTTCAAATCTCACGGTCAGCGTCCCTGGGAGAGCAGCTGAAATGCAGGGACAATCTGGGAGCTTCCCTGGCAGAGGAAGGGGGTCAGGGTGCAGGGGAACAGCAAATATTTACATTTTCAGGTCAGCACACAATGAAGAGAGACATTTAAGAAGCCAGTGGCTGGAGTCAGAGGGAAAGCTGTTGTCACTGTTTCCTTGGCTACAGCATGCCTGGTGCTCAAGCATCCACGTCTGGACACCTTATTTACAGAAAGTCCCAGTGAAACTGGCAGCCGTCCTGCAGCGCTCAGCCGAAACCAGCACTGGAGAGGCTTGTGAGCAGGCCGGGGAAAAGACGGATGGCTTTGGAAAGCTCTTGCCTCATGGGAAGGTAATTAAGCAGCAAACTGATGGCTATTTAAAGCAGGCAAATGGTTATTCTTGGTTTAAGGTCAGCGAAACAGAACTGAGTGTCGGCACCTGAGTTCACCCCAGACGGGGTGTTCAGAGAGGACCCCAAGGATGGATTATTTCTCCTACCCCTCTCCCCAGGCCCTTGGCCACCTTTGGGAAGACTCCTCCTTCCCTGCAGGCTGCATTAACCCTCTGCCAGCCTGTGCCTACCTCATTGATGCCACACGGAAATGGGTAAGAAACAGGCACACTACAGCAAGACCATTTAACCACAGGGAGAAACTGTATGTACGTACAGATGACATCCTTGCGCGCTAGTCACCTTGCACATCTCTGTGCTGCAGTTTGTCCCCTGCAGGAACAAGGTGCCAGTCCCCAGGAGGGCTGCTGTCAGCTTTTATCATCTTTGGGATGCTTTGAAGCCACCCAGACAGACAGAGCTTCTGCCCTGCCCCTCCGAGCAGCCGGGGCTGCTGGAATTCTGGCACTGGCACGTACAGTAAAGGCGAAGCCATGGTTTACATCAAACGCACGCTCTCCTGTAATTCATGTCACTAACATAAACCAGATGCCACCTTCCTCAGCCTCTGCAGAGAACGATGGCCTGCCTTTGCGTTACATAAAACAGCAAGAAAATGAAATTTAAACCTTCAAGAAAAAGCAAAAATAAATAAATCAGTAATTAGGCAAAAAACATCCAAGCCAAAAACAGCTTCCAAGTTTCCAGGAAGAATTAGGTTGTTTATGGAAGTCCTGTTTCAACTAACAGCCTGCCTGGCAGGTGGTAGGAATGTGAGTTTGTGGAGAGCAGAAACATGAAGCAGCTCTGCCTGGGGCACTGTGCTTTGCTTTGCTCTTTTCTTGTTTTAGTTAAACAAGAGGAGACATTACAAATATTCAACAAAAGGAGCAGAAAGGAGAGCTGTGCATCAACCCGGCCTTTCCTACCTTGTATGCCGTAGAGTCGATTCAGGCGCGACCGTCTGGCCTCGTCGGTGTACGGCACAGCTACCCAGGGCATCTCGCTGAAATACTGCTTGAAGGAGTCCTCTGACCTGTGCAAGGGGAACAGGGCATGGGATCCAGAGTACAGCCCCTCCGTCTGCCAGGCTCCCTCCTCTGCTCCTCATTAAAAACCTGGCCTGCAAAGCACTTTATCGCTTCCACCAAAGTCCACTGGTAAGGGCTGCTGGCAGACACATCCAGGGGAGAGCTAGACCAAATGTAAATCCCCTAGTCCCTCAAGAAGAGATTCTCGGTGCATTTTTTTCTCTGATAAAACATTTCACACTCTCTAGGGCATCTGAATGTCAACCCATGGTGACAGCAGCAGCTCGAGCATCCTTCAGACCTCAGACCCATGAGCCACAAAGTGAAACAGAGCTGCTCCACAGACAGAACCTGCTCTCAGCCCACCTCTGCCCTTGCTATCTCCCCTTTGCACTTCGCCGCTGGGCAGAGGGCAAAGCACTCGGCAGCCTTTCTGATAGCAGAGCCACCCTGCTCTACCTCAAACCAAATTTCCTCCTCACCAGCAATTTTCATCATCTCCCAGCTTGGGGACAGCCAGCTGTGCCTGCGCAGGGTGTTAGCGCTTCCTTACCTGTCTGCACTAACGAAGAGTATCTCGAACTTCTGCCCCGCCTCCTTGATTTTCCGGTAGGACTCCACCAGGACCCTCGTGAGACTTCGGCACGGTGGGCACTGCAAAACACAACACGTGCATAAGGACATCATCACCTCCACGGAGCCAGACCCACACCCAGGAGGTCCCGATGACCATGGAAAGAGATGTGGCCTCATCTTCGCTGGAGCACCAGGCAGCAGCCCTGACCGTGGCTGGGGCTTATGGTCTGTAACTTGCCAACAAAACTTGTTCCACCTGTAAAGTCTGATCATTCTTCCCCTTCCAAAGAGCCAGCTGAGGATGACAGGCCACTGCAACACTGCGGCCTCTTCCAGAATGGCCAGAGCATCTGAACTACTTCAACACCAACCAGACAGAGGTCTTCACCCTCCCACAGAGCTCAGCAGCAAGAGCTGCAGGGGGATCCCCAGAGCACCCTCCAAGCTCGCTCTGATCACTCTGCAAAGCACCTACTACTCACCCAGTGTGCGGAGAAATAGACCCCAACGTGCGAGCCCTCCAGGGCAGTGCTGTCTAGCGTCTGGCCATTGTTCCTTAGCAGAGGCCCAGCAACAACTTCACTGAAGGGTTTTGGCCCCCAGGGGAACTCCAGACCTGGAGAGGGGTCGGGATGAGGGTGGAAGGAAGACACAAAACAGTACATGCAGCATTTACAGTTTCAAAAAGTTCCACCAAAAAAACCATCCCACCTCTGCAAAGATACGGAGGAGCCAGGCAAGCCAAGCCCTGCACCAGAGCCAGGGCCACCTCCTTCTCACAAGCAGGTGGCATCCTCACCCAAATAGCAGCACCTTCAGCCTGACAAAGCCTGCTCCAGTTTTGTGCCTGATGAGACATCTTCTCCTTATCAACAGCATTTGTTTTAACAACAGAGGGCAGGGTGGTACGTGCTCAGGAATGCAGTCAGACTATTCGCCTTATGCTGATACTAACCGTTGGTTTTTATATATGTGTATATATAAAATCCTATATATAAACTAAACTGAGACTAACCCTCTGCACCCCGAAGCAGGCATGTGTACGTACACAGAAACACATGCTCTGAATCATCTGCTGCCAGCTCCCAGAGCAATCAATCTCTGTATTCAGCCAGAGAGGCGGAAACATCACAGATGGCTCAGGCCACAACATGTACTTGCTGCGCAGCTCCTGCCACCTGAATGAAAAACTCAGTTGCCGCGCTCAGTATCTACTGCGTGAAGAAACAGTGGGCCGGTGATAGATCTGCATGGACAGCCTAGCAGCTGAACGATGGGTCCGCAAGGTTTGTGAGTAAAGGCACACATTTTGCTCATTTTGGTTTTTGCAAATTGGAAAAAGACGGATTTAACATCAACCCCCAGCACAGGAAACCTCAGAAACAGAGAACAGTAGCTTTTTTTCTGTTGCATTTGTAAATAATGGGGAATTTGTTATCCTAACAGAGTGTGATGTCAGTGATAAAGTCCGACTCTGTATTTTGGAAGGATTCTGCTCCCAAGCTATGCAAGTCTGGATCCTCGTCTTGTCTGTCCATGTGCCTCCATCAGGGAAAAATCCAAACTTAATGTTTCAGTTAGTCCAACTTTTTCCTCATTAGCACTTCAGACAAGAATCCTGGAGGGGAAATCTTTGTTCTTTACAACAAGCAAAACCAAAACACAAGATCTGGCAGGAACGATGCAGAAAATTTTATGTTGAAAATAATACAGTGCCTTGATTAGTTAAGTACGGTAATAGTTGTTGGAGTGTCGTCCGTCCACCCCACGCCCCCCTGAGGTAATTAAAAATGAACTGAAACAAAAAGGCAGCCGTGTGCCCATGTTTCTGTGGCACATGGGACTCCGGGTCTTACCTTCTGGGTCATCTCGGATTACCAGGAGGCCATTCCTGCAAACCACTTTCCCGGTGGAGGCATCGATAAATATCAGGGAAGGAATGTTGGAGACTCTGTACTTGTTCCACAGCTTCAGCTGGAAAAGAGAAGGAGGGGAGAGAAGAAAGGTAAACTTGGCAGTGTGAAGAGGAAGATTTTGGGGCATTAGCATCTTTCAGACCCAAGGTCAGAGCTAAGTAAAGGAACAGAGGTGGTGCTTAGCAACACATCTGAAGGCGTAAGAGGACATCTCTCCAGAGCTGCTCGGCCAGCCTGGACCTCCAGTGCCCGCAGAGACTGGATCTGTCAACACCATCCCCCCGGTACTGCAGGTGAGACCAGCGTTTGTCCCATGCCTGTTGTGGGTTTCCCCTGGGCACAGGCAAAGCTTCTCCTCCTGCTGCCTCTTTGCAAGTAAAATGGGGATAATACTTACCGTGCTTTGAGGTCTTTGTTTACAAGACACGCTAAGCACAAATACTTTTAATGCCACTGCTCTGAAGCAATTTGTAGTACTTCCCTGGCTGCTTCCTCCCCTCCCATTTCCATGTTCATTAAACAACCCAGCAACCCCTGCCAAGACACAGCCACGCTGAAAGCCAGGCCAGCGCACAGAAACACCATTCTCCTGCAACTGCAGCCTCCCGGGGTTGTTCCTGGGAGCTGGTTAACAGATTTCCCACCAGCCAGCTCACCTCTCCTGCACTGCCAGCCTTGCAGCGGTCCCCGCCGGCTGCGGACAGAAGCCCTGCACGCTGCGATGGCCACGTTTTCGCTGTCCCCATTCAGATGTTGCTGTTTGCTGGTCGCTACCTTATGCAGCGAGCTCAGCTCTGCACAACACCCGTGACTGAGCGCTCTGGGTGTCACACGGTCCTGGGTTGACATTTCTCAGCACACGCTTCTGGCACAGGGTAATTTGGAGCTTAACCCACGTACAGAAGCTCACAGGGATGGGAAAGAACAAGATGCTGACGGCTGCTGGCACGGCCGCAGCCAGCCTACACCTGCAGGCTGGAGGAGCCCGTCTCCCCGCCCTGCTCCGAGGAGCTGCTGCGATGGCTGAGTTTATTTATAATTTTACATTTCTCCAAGCATTTCAACCCAAACAGCCCAGCAGTGAATTCTCAAACTCTTAAAAAAAAGCCAAACTATAGCCCAGAGCCAGAGGGGAAGGAAATGAATCACCACCCTTCCCCTAACGTCACGTCAAGGGCTGCTCTGCAAAGCCCCTCGGGCTCTGGGTGTCCACAGCTCGCTGGGGTTTGGAGAATAAAACCCAGCCAGGAGAGAATGGAGAATCCCACCCACTGCCACTGTGAGCAAGGGTTTGAGCACGAGAGCTGGAGAAACCCTCACACAGCGTGCCACTGCTTCCAACAGTATCACACAGAAACTGGACCCCGATGCTTTCCCAAAAAAAGAGACTGCAACTCTGTGGATCACCATCCCTGATTTCTGAACAGAGGCAACCCAATTTCCCGAGATGGGAACGATCTGGGGACTAGGCAAACGAGGGCAGGAAAGGGATGTAATGTTCAGGCAGAGCAAACCGGATCCCTCAGTTTGCTCACCAGCAATCCAGCTGAGGGAGAAAGTCACATCCACATTCAGGTTTTAATGGCATTGTAAGAATTATTTCTTCCAACACCTTTTAATAGAAGATATACCTGAATGAGCGACATGAGCCAGCCTGGCTGCAAGGAGGTGTTAGCAAAACCCTCCTGGGTCTAAAGGAAAGCTGATCTAGGCAGACTTTATGAATCTCCACCTACTAGGACCTAGAGAAAGGCAACACTTTGTGTCCTGCCCACCAGCCTTCCATTTCCAGATGATGTAGATCTTGGGACATTCTGACTCATTCATAATGCCAATTCACAAACCAAATGGCCTTGGGCATGAAAAAGAAAAAAGAAATCATACTAAATGCAAACCAGCCCCCTCACAATGAGCACTGTTCAAACCGCAGAAGGTAAAATCCACTTCTGTGAAGTTTAAAGGGTGGGGAAAAGCTCTTTACAAGGATCACAGGCATTTAAGAGGGTGCTGCAAACAATGAGGAAATTGCAACTAGCAACTGGATCGTTCTCTTTAAATAGCTGCTTACATTTCACTTCACTTTGCCAAGTTTGTATATGTGCAGCTCTCCCCCTGGGGCACTACGGCGGGTCGCGTCAGTTTTGCTTGGCTGGGGAAGCGGCAGGGTCTGCACTTCAGAGCCAAGAGGCTGTAATGATGGGCTGCGCTCAGAGAGACGGGGCTGGGACACCCCAGATAAGGGATAAGACCAAAGCAAACCCTCTCTCACTGGAAGCATGGGAGCAAGTGGTGCACGGCTGGCTCCAGGCAGTCTACGGGGTCCAGCAGACCTGGAAGCCCTCACCAACAACTGGCCCTGGGTCCTCTCGGGACGTGTATGCCATCTCTGCAGAGACTGGTCTTGGCTGCCTAGACATCTGCGGGACGGGTAATCTGCAACCCAGACACTACAGTCCCATGAAATGGAAAGCTGCCACCTCTAACTCATCACAGGGTCCACAGGAGAATGCCTTAAGCAAGCTTGAAGCTAGGTGTGTGTTGAAAAGGTCAAACAGCATCAAAAAAGGTCAATGTGACATCTGCTGCTGCTGGGGGAGCACGTCCATCACCGGGCTCCAAGACCTCAGCCCACTGACCATCACATCACGCTCAGACTCAGTCACACTTTGGGCAAACAAGAAAAAGTAACCAAACCTGCCAGGTTTCAGCTTGCAGCTGTGCAAAAGCCGACATCATGTGGCTCCCAGACACCACCACCCAGCGTCACGCCAAACCTTTCAGAGCTTCACGCACGCTGCGCAGTGTTTACTGCATGCCAGGTACTTGCTGCCTGGGTTATCATCTAAACCCATCTTACAAGACAGATGAACAGGACAGCTGCACACAAGACAACAGGAACTGGGTTGCCTGGTTATAAAAGGCTCAAATTGCAAATTGGCGTTCTCGATGCACTAACCATATTAATTTTGCTGTCTCTGTCGGAAAGTAAATGAATGTGCTGTTAGAAGCGGGAGCAGTTTGGTTTGATGATTCTCCTGTGCATTGGGAAAGCTAATGGGGAAGGAGAAACGCACGCGCTTCAGGACAAGTGCCAGCATCTACCACCATTCCCACCGACCAGGTCCCCTTCGGCCAGACTCGGCTTTCCAAAGCCTGCCAGACACTTCTGAAGGAAGCCCGATGGCTCGTTTCACTGCAGGTCTGCCCTGAAAAAGCAGAACCTTGATAGGAAATAGGCTGGCTCATTTCAGCTGGGCTGTTTGGATAAGATAGCTCACCGTGGCATTCCCACACCACGCCAACATTTTGCAGTTGAATTGCAGCTTCCAGCAAAGACATCCGATCTCCACCGAGAGCCTCTGAACACCAGGATGATCTAATCCGTCTTGTGGCAAACTGCTGCACCGGTTAGTTTTTCTCAGGGTAAAATGCCAAAGGTTTGCACACACACAGGCTCTGGAAAGGAGACGAGCTTCTCCTCGGTCCCTCTCGGTGTACACCCGCTGGTTGTGGTCCAGGCAGGAAAGGGAGCCCAGGAGAAAAAAAGGCATCCCTTGTACAAGTACCTGCCCAACCGCGCACCTCGCAAAGGATCCTGCGTTGGGCTGGGCGTGGGATGCGGAAAGCAAATTACAACTTGCTCTGAAACCGCAGGCTGATGGGATGATAGCTCAGGCAGCAGGGCAGAGTGCTGCCTCAGCAACATTTAAAAAGCTGTTTTTCCTGCCGTGAAGAGGATGACATAGAAATAACATACTCCACACTCTGAGGATTTGATCATCCATTTAAAGAGGGGATCTCTGCTCCGCTTCCCAACAGCTGTTGCAAATCTGTGGGATCAAGCCAAAGCTAACACAGATGTGGAAATAATCTACGGACTATTCAGCCCGAAAGCAGCTGATCCTCTCAGAGCACCCTTCGCTCCTGGTTCAGGCTGCAAGCCTGCTAAACTCAATACTCACCCCAGCACGCCTGCTGGAAAAGAAGCGAGGAAATACAGCCCCTCACAAGATGCCGCACAGGCTGATCAGCTTTACAGAAACCTCTCTGGCTCCTGTGCAGGTGGTTAAATACAGTATTCCAGTGGAAAAACCAGAGTCACCGGATTCCTCCCGTAACCTTATCCCCACAGAAAGCATCACCACGCTGTCCTGGAGGACATGGAAACCACAGCCCTGGGCTCTCTCTGCGACTCCCCATCCCTGAGAGGTTTAAAAATGACCACTTATTATTTGAGGTCTGAGGCAATCCCAAGATGTCAGGCCACGCAGCAGCACTCTGCATTGGTCACAAAGCTGCTCTCTGCGCTGGCGGCTGGCTCGGTTATTTCCCCTACCCTGGTGACTGGGAAATGCCTGGCCGAGACGCATGTCGGAGAGAAGTCTGCAGACAGCCACAGTAATTTTTCCAGATAAAGGTGTCAGACGAGAGGTCTTCCCAGCAGCCCACGGCTGTTTCTGTGCAGGGCTGGCACCGGGCCGGAGCGGATAAAATCCCCTCTTGCTCTGCGTGTACTGGTGGGGAAGGGAACCCCGGCTCCCAACAGCTGCTGGGCACTATTTTTGGTCGTGCTGATTGATTTACCAGCCCTTGGTTCACCAGCACAAATCCTGAGCCGCAGCAGTTAATGCTGGCAAAGACAGAGCACAACGCTTGCAGTGGAATGAGCGCTGGCCAGGGGAAGGTGGTCCTCCCATCCTCACTGGGGGCTGTGTTTCTCCACTGTCATGTGAACCTGGAACATAAAAGCTCTCACGCCTCCATCTTCCATAGGATACAGAGCTGTCTCCACCTGGGAGATGTGGAAATTTCCGAGGCACCCACCCATGCCAGCAGCAGGGCAGACGCTGCCCCTGCTCATCTTGCAGCCCACGCTTCCACCCCGACCAGCGACGGCCAGACAAAACTGAGTTAAAAACCCAAAAGCAGACCCCTCAGCAATAACAACCATGTTCCCAATGTGGATGGCTGCTGCTTTCTGCTAAAGTAAATGCAAATCCACTTTTCTTCTAAAAATCCACCCTCGGAGGCATCACCCCCAGGGTCTGGGCAATTCCTGAGGGGAGGCGTTGGCAAAGCACCCTTGGTCTCGGGCTGCGGAGACCAGCAGAGTCCATCACCCGGTTCTGCCACCAGCTCTGCCACACAGCCTGGCTCCAGGCTGGCGAGACAGCCATGGCCGTCCCCACCGCTCCGCTCCCACAGTCCAGCGCTGCAGGGAACCTCTCTGTCCTCACTCGCTTGCAATGTTAAATTGTGGCTTTTACATCGTGCCTTAAAGGATTTACAAGCACCAGGGGCCACCCAGGCTCTGCAGGGACGGGGCTGCAGAACAGGCTGCTCCCTCACCCTGTCAATTTAAATCCAGGTCATGCCTGTCCCTGCGATTCAAGCTCAGCTCAGACGAAGGCTCCTCTTCCAGCCCTCCCTCGCTGCTCCTTTCCTTTCGTGCAGAAGGGAACCCCCTCAACTGAAAGAGGATGGAGTGCGGGGAGGACACGCAGACGAACGACGAGGGAGGCGTCGAGGGCAGATGGTGCACACCAAGGTCTGACCCTGCGACACAGAGGAGACAGAGCGAGGCTTGGGATAAATTAATGTCTATTGTGCTGCTGTTTCTGTCTGAAAGGAAATCAAAATCTAATTACAAAATACAATGGTGAGAGAGAGGTCTGTTCCGAGAACATTAACGGGCTGAGGAAGGAGGATTTGGAATTGCAATAAACAAGATCGATGTGAACAGCAAAGACTAACAGCGCAGGACACCGGGGCGGTTGGCACACACTGACTGGTGGGCAGCTGGGCTACCATGTTATCCTTCCCCTCTGCCCCCACACTGCCTACAGTGGGAGAAAAACCCAGTTAAAACCAACCTTAGGACCAGTTTCCTCCAGCATTCAGCCTGGCAGTGCCTGCCGCGGATGCTCCCCCCGCCAGTCACATTCCAGCAATATGACTCGGTGTGAGTAAAAAAATAAACAAATCAAATCAGAAGTCCTGCTTGTCACCTCCACCCTTCTCCCTGCTGGGGCTCCACGGTGGGAGACAGGCACAGCAGGGTCTGGCTTGTGGCCGCCTGCATTGCCCCGGGGGGGAGCAGGGGAGACCCGGCAGAAGCCAGCATGTAACCCCAGTCTTTTGTTCTTCCCAGCCACGAAACAAAACGGCAAAAGTTTTGGAGCTGAAGCAGAAGGAAATCCTCTCCGCAGGGTTCTCTGGCAAGGTGGCCGCCAGCAAAGGGCTACTCTTTGTTCCCCCGAGGAGCTCCGCAAAGCCCCGGGGTGAGGGACCCGGGCCAGCCCAACCTTGTCTCCCGGCCCCCTTGCTTCCTCACATTTTCTTCCTCTTAGCACCCGGGTCACCCAGCACTGGCACTGTTGCTCTTCACAATTTTCCAGGCAAAGCCGTCCAACTGCCTGTGAGCTGAGCANAGGGGGGAGCAGGGGAGACCCGGCAGAAGCCAGCATGTAACCCCAGTCTTTTGTTCTTCCCAGCCACGAAACAAAACGGCAAAAGTTTTGGAGCCGAAGCAGAAGGAAATCCTCTCCGCAGGGTTCTCTGGCAAGGTGGCCGCCAGCAAAGGGCTACTCTTTGTTCCCCCGAGGAGCTCCGCAAAGCCCCGGGGTGAGGGACCCGGGCCAGCCCAACCTTGTCTCCCGGCCCCCTTGCTTCCTCACATTTTCTTCCTCTTAGCACCCGGGTCACCCAGCACTGGCACTGTTGCTCTTCACAATTTTCCAGGCAAAGCCGTCCAACTGCCTGTGAGCTGAGCATTTTACGCGAGGGTAAAGCAGCACACGGCTGGTGCGCACCCGGCTCGGAGCACAAGCTGCCTCCTCTCCTCCTGACGCACATGCAGGCTGACAGGCTGGATCCTCCACAGCCCACATCTGATAGGAAAACATTTAATTTGAGCAGAACTGAAGAGTGGTTAACATGATCTATGGCGAGCAAAGCCCCAGGGCCCGGAACAGATGCAGGAGGTGGCCTGGTTGTTTTACATGTGCAAGTTTCAAAGAGGCGCTGGGCTGGCAGCTTGATTTGATCCGGGATCAGGGCAAAGTAGCATTTGTCTAAACATACAGATAACAACGTAGCAGCAAATCACACAGGGAGGATGCCACAAGACAGGCTGGTCTATCAACACCGTGAGGATATCTTTTATAAACCTTTTTTTTTTTCCCCAGGTGTTCCTTAAAAGCCCAAAGACGACGCAGAATTTAAGGATACAGCATCGTACCCCAGACTGGGACATACACCTCCTTGCATTTCCAATTAATGTTTTGGGTTTTTTTTCCTCCATATGCATGCCTTGCTTTACCTCTTAAAAGGAGGATTGCATGTGAGCATCTCAAGATATTTCATAAACCATTTTCCTCCCTGCAGTTCCACTTTGAGCCAAGTGCTCTCCCCTTACCCCCAGGAGACCGGGGGCACAGGGCTGGCACAAAGATGGGTGCAGAACCCAGGGGGTCTGCCAGCACCTTGAACCCACCTTCTGTTACCTGCTTTCACTGGCATTTTTTTACGCTTTCCTGCTATGTAAGACAGCAAGACAAACACATTAAAAAAGCAGTGAGGATGGAGGGAGTTAAAGTGTTTGTGGGAAAAATTCAAGACACATGTAGAAGCGTATCAGACATGGCCCCTATAAATTACACCCCCAAATGACTAGCACGGAGTAAGAAACAGCTATGTAAACACAAAAGGTAATAAGAAAAAATAATAATTTCTCTCTCTCTATGGGGAAGGGATATTTTTCCATCTGTTTATAGGAAATATGAGGGGTGGGGTGGCAGTCTGGGACGTTGAATTGAAGTTCAGGGTCTCTCCTGGTCCCCAGTCTCATCAGTCACTGGAAGCAGGACGGCTGCCAGGACCGCCGCACATTACAGCCGGGTTTCCTACCCACCGCCTTTGCTTTTGCTGCTACCGTTCAAGGCAGCCGGCATCGAGCGCTGATAGTAATCTCGAGGTCAAACACCTTGCAATCCCAGATCATTAAGAAACAAACACTTCTGAAAAACCCAGAGTTTAGACAGAGTTCCCACCAAACACAAAAGCCTTTTAAATCTGCAGGGAAATTGGGATTTTTTTTTTTGTTTAATGCATACAATGAGGTATTAGTGTGGTTTCTGTTTTGTTTTCAGTGGTTAATCCGAAAGGGAACTTTACACAATCAGACCCAAAAACATGGAAAACAATACAGTATTTGTTAGCACCGTAACGCGCCCAGGGGACCGAGGGCTTCGGGATGCCGCAGCGCCTGGAGCTTTGCAGGCAGTGACCTCCTCAGGACACCCCAGCACCAGGACATCCCCCAGACCCTTGTAAAACTACCACATCTGCAAACACCTTCTTGTGCCCACGCTGCCGATACACCCACTGGATGGGTGCTCATTACACACCATCGTTTGAAATGCAATAGCTCACCCACAGCATCACTGCTGACGCTTCATTACAAAAACCTGCGCTCAACACAGCGCTTGCATCACTGCAAGCTCTCAGGCTATTTAAAAGCAACTTTCTCCCAGTTGCTCCAGTGATCTCAGGAGGGTGTAGTGGTTTCCACACACCAGGTCTGGTCCTCCCTACAGCCGCGTCCATCTGGGTGTCCCAGAGCCGACGGCGTTGAATCTCAGTCTGGCAGCGCTCCTGGTTTGCAGCCCAAGGAGGATTTCCACGCACAGATTACACAGCTGCACGGCTAGAAAGGCAATAACCACAGTCCCGGCGCCTGCTTGCAACCCACGCTGCTGGGGCAGCTCCGGGCTTTGCGTGCAAGCCAGAAGATAGGCACCAGGCTCCGCTCGCAGCTCGGAAGGGCAGCACAGCTCAAGGGATTCACTCTGTAACCACACTCGGGTCAAGATATGCCAGGAGCTAACCAGATCCAGGTGCTCCCAAGCTCTAGCTGGAAAGAGCAAGCTCCACCAGTGACAGCCTGGAATTATCCTGCTCCTCCTCGGCCCTTGGGGTGGCAGAGGGTCCCACAGCCCACCCCAACCCAGCGCAGCCACAGCGTGCACGGGCACGTCTCCTCTGGAGCTATAAAGTCCATCCTGCACAAACATCCCACCGCTGAAACTGCTCCGATATCAGCCACTGATGGTGACACGCTCCCAGGGCCTCCACATCCTCTTAATGCAGGTCACAAGCACAGCTGAGCCCCAGAGCCGCAGCGATGTCCGGCGGGGAACACCATCAGACCCACTCGTGATGCAGGCAGGATGGGTGTAACGGGTCAGGCTGCCTGGAAAATGCTCTCCTGCTGAGCACTCCTCCTCTTCCTCCTGCTCCCCAGACCGACACTCACCCCCCTCTGCAGACCGGCTGCAAGGGCTGGAAACGTAAATCTGCCTGACGCCGAGCTGCTGACCTCTAAATGGGAAAACGCCACCGTGAGTCCCACGTTTGCAATTAATCACCTGCACACATTAAAAACCAGAGCAGAACAAAGCTGCCCACAGCTCAGCTGCACTAACATCTTGACTACAGCACAAGCCCGCAGGCAGGAGGCTGGAGAAGCCGTTTACTGCTCTTTTGCAGAGGGGCTTTCCCATCGAACCATTCTCCAGCAAAGCTGGTGGCATTAGCTGCCAGGACAAGGCAGAGGGACGGGGACATCGGGAGGGCTGAGGGAAGGAACAGACGTGGTTTGGGCAGAGGCAGAGGAGGGAGGGAAGGGATAACCAGTGCTGGGCCAGCCTGGAGGAGATCAGGCAGATGGGGCTGAGGGGACGGAGGGCTTACGACACACACACGTGGTGGGCCAGGTGCAGGGCAGGCGGGGGAACCCGATCCGTCCCGTGAAACCCAGCACGGAGATGGCAGAGGCCCCAGCTCCAGAGCCACCGACTGGGGAGGAACAAGACAGCAAGCTGGGGCTCCCTCTTCTTTAAGGCTTGAGCGGCATGTCTTGCAACCACAGAACCCATATAAAGATGAACAGGGATGGTGATAAATCAGTAGCAAGGTCAAAAGCTCCAGCTCCGTCCTGACTTGACTGACAGAAGTCACAAAATATATAGTTTCTCAAACGGGCGAGAGAGCCCGTGAGTCAGCACAGGGATGAAATACGGCACCAGGAAGGCAGGATCGACTCCTGGTGCAACCTCCCTCTGCCCCCAGCACAGCATGAAGGCAGCCACGGCGAAACAAGAGGCTGCTGCCAGGATTCGACGACAACGCGAATCCCACGGGGGTGTTCAAAATGTCAGATAAGACGTGGTGCATTAATTCCCTCCGCTGACAGCCAGCCCCGGCTGGAGAAGGAGGCTCAGAGGTTTCAGCAAAGTGAGGATGCCCAGCGGCTGCTCTGCCACAGAGGCTTCCAGATGACGGCGAACCAGGAGGTGACGCGGGCGGGAGTGCTGCCTCATCTTGTGGGAACAAGGGAGGTTCTATGCAAAAGGAAGAGCCGACCACGTGCTTTTTTATAAAACGCTGAAGACTGCTGTGTGCTGGCAGCAACCTTTCTCAGATGCGGCTACATTTCAGCTGTTACTATATTCAGAGTTTGCAAAATGCTCTGGGATGATAAAAATCACTCCAGAAACAGTTATTAAAACTGTTTCCAGGAATCTGATCCATGGCGATGGAGAAAGTCTGGTCTTTTTACAAGAGCTTCAACTATAGAAAGACCAAAGTTAAGGAGGAAGTTTTGCTTCCTTGTCTTTTCAGCAACAAAAGGGGGCTGCATCAGGGGTTTATTTGATTCTGCAATACATGAAACAACCATGAGCTGTTTCCTCAGAGGGAAGCCTGACCTGAGACGGGCAGAAAATAATCCCCAGGAGTCCCCTGGAGTTGAAGGCTTTCTGCAACAGTCAAGCTCTGGATTTGTTTATGTTCTTGTTTCATCCTGTTGCTTTCCCTGACTATTAAGAAGATCCCAGGCTAACAAAACGTGTGCTGTAGGAACAGAGATTTTATCCAGGAAAAGAGCACAAAGCAGCACGGGAACACAGATTGCCTTCCCGGCCCCACTCCAGCCTCACTGCTAGGAAGCAACGTGTTTGGAGTCAGATGAGCCATCGGAAACACAAGCAAATCATCCGCTTGCGTCCAAGAGGCTTTTTCCAAGGATATGCCACGAAATTTCAGGCTCAGTCACCCCTTCCCCACCCCTGGGTCAGAACTGATTAAATGCAGCCACTGAGTCAAACTCCAGCATACTCATCTCATTTGGCAGCCCTGAGGTTCGGCTGCGAGCTCCAAGCTTTTTCCCTCCCTCTCTCTCCTTCTTGTTCAATTACCTTGCTTCATCTTTATTCCGTTTCCAGGAACACTTAGCAACAGGCTCTTGCAATCAGCCACCGGCAGGCGAGGATCTGAGGAGGAGACTCTGCAGTTATGATGACCTTTTACTACACTCATGCAAATTTTAAAGAGTATGTGAACAATTTGCCTTTTAAGTATCCTCCGGTTACATTCTCCAGGAGTTAATTCTCCTTCTCTCCTTAGACACATCAGAAACACCAGATTTTATGATTTTACACTAATGAGGACAAAACCTGCAGCTTAATTCCAGTTTGCTTTGTGGATTTTTTTCTGTATCTTATGCAGCCTACAGACCCTGAAAGAGCCAAAATTAACCCGTGATGTCTATCCTGGCCAAGACCGCAGGTCTGCTCAGACACCGCGTGCTCATGTCACCAAAAGCCAAGCACGGGCTCCTGGGTCCATCCCAGCAGCCAAACTCTTCCTGAGAGAGACAAGATGCTGTTGCTTCTCTTGGTGAGTGATTTTTATGGATGGCCATCAGAAACTCTCATTCCAGGAGAGCCGAAGGGTATGCCAGGAGCCAGTTGTAGCTGTAGCATCCCAAGGAAAAAGCAGCAGTTGTGATCTCGGTCATAATTAAAGCTCATCAGCCAGCGCAGCAGGTAAGGGAGCTGGTGCAGTGGCTAAGGACACCCATTCCCATGGGATTTGCTGGGGCGACCCAGGGATAGCTCCTGACAAATCCAGGGACTTTGGCAAGTGACATTGGTCTCTCCACCACCAAAACAACACCATGACCACCACGAGGCTCTTGGAGGCGGGCAGCACTGATGCCCCTATAAATGGAAACGGGTAAATAACAAGCCTGGTTTCAGCAAACCGCAGAAGCAAACTCACCGGAGCCGTTTTCGCCAACATCTCGATGGGTGCCGGCACCTGACAAGCCAAACAGGCAGCAGCCTTGCATTTTCATCAGATTTAAATCAAATCCCCAAAGCTTTCCAGCACTTTCCCTGTCGCTCAGTAGTTTTCCCACATCCACAAACAAGTTTGGAGACGCCCAGAAAGCACACATCAGGACAGCCTGCACAGCTTGCGGGGCACAGGGGCATTGCTGCATTTAAGTCCTTTCTCTTTGAAAGGAATGCTTTGTGTTTGGAATAAAATATCCCGTATTTCCTGCAGTGACTAGAAGCCAGAGGGAAGGAACAGGCGAGTACCGAGGTACCAAGGCAGGCAGCTCACTTCTTTCTGCTTTCTGAGTGGTGTTCATAAATAGGGAAATAATTTGCAGTGCCCTACTCTGGGGGAAAAAAAAAAAAAGGCTCACAGATCCTTGATGCTTCAAATTATCTTAAAATGTATAGTCTACTTTTATTTTCTCTTTAAAAAATGAAAAGTCTGAATAAGCACGTCATTGATTCAACTGCTGAGAACAGCATCTGGAACATCAATCTCTGCCTGAGACTGCAGAAGCTGCAGGAGAGCTCAAAGCAGCCAAGGCTGCCCTTGAACCAGATGCTGCTCGCTCTTACAGAAACGCCTGTGGATCTGTGTGAAAATGATTAAGCAAAATTGCTCCCTCTTTTTTCAAATTTCTAACGCAAATCTGTTTTCTCTTAGAGGGCTGATGCTCATTACATACCCTACAGCACATCAAAGGGCAGGAAAGGCAGGAAGGCAGCTGCCCTTGCCATGCACGGGAGAGCCAGTGCCCAGCATCCTGCCCGACCCGCCTGCACCCACCAGTTCCTCCCCACCCTGGAGCTGCTGGCTCGGGGTAAAGAGCTGAGAGAGTAAAAAGGCTTCTCCAAGCTCTGGTCTCCTCTTAGTGACACTATGAAGGACGCCAGCCAGGGGCTATTCCCGCAGCAGCAGCAAATAGCAGGGATGTGCTTCTGCAGGGAATTCTCTGGGTGCTTCAGAACTCAACCCCAGCTCTTGCAGCACCCCGAGGAGCCCTGTTCATCGGGTGCAAAGCTGAGTGTCCCCAACACTCCTTCCCCATCAGAGCCTGAGTGTTCAAAGCAGAACACGAGCGATCCCTGCCTGCACCCAGACCCAGCTAGCACCTTCTTCAGGCACATTAACAAAATGACTATGTTAAGAGAGCACGGCACAAGGACGCTGTGCCACGAGCCTCTCAGGCTGTCCGGAGAGGGAGGACTTGCACGGCAGGGCTGTCCCAGGGCAGGGACAGGAGCTGCTACGGGGCAGAGCAGAGCCAGCCCCACTCCCGCTCTGCCCCAGCACAGCAGCTTCACATCTGCCATGTAAAGCGAGTCCTAATTACACTGTGCATGGGTGCCGAACAGCAGCACCCCCCGTCCTACCTCAAACAGGGCTTTTTTCTCATGAATAGGGCAAAATATTTGGGCTCTGACAAAACCATTTTTGCTATCCAAGGGTCTGACATTTCCAGCCCCACAGGAACTTTTGGCGATGAACTGACTCCACGTTTACAACAGAATTCACTAAATACCTAAAGCACGATGATGCTGTGGTATATCCCCCACCACGAGCGCAGTGCCTTTGCACCCACAGACGGCAGCCCGAAAATCCCACTTCCCAGCAGTACACCCCTCCTCTGCCCTCCCAAAATGGGATGAATATTGTCCAAAGTTTCTTGGAAACTTTTCCCTGCAGATTTGAATCTGGGATGCAGACAAGATATATTCCTGTTCCATGAAAACGGGCACAAAGAATAGCAAAGGAAGACCCCGAAATCCTAGAACCCGAACGCAAACACCACACTGCCTCCTACCCAAAGCCTCCTTCGCCCTTTACTCTTAAACTCTATGGGATGATGCTCGGCTCTAAAACTCTAGTTTCTCGGGTCTGCACCAGCTACAGCAAACAGCTCAGGCAGGCTCAGCAGGACGGGACCTACAGGGCACCAAACCCCGTGCGTTCAATGCCACACCTGAGCAAACCCCTGCCCTCAGAGGTGAAAGGCGAGTGATGGATGAGAGGCCTCATCCCCAGAGCCCCGCTCATTTATTCTAGTTCAAAGAGCTCAGAAAACTCAAGGCAATCACTCACCAGCTCAGAAATTCAAGGAGGAGTGTGGGGAAGGGCGCCTGGGAAGCAGGAAGCACGAAGTCAACTTCATCCAAGATGCAAGAGAGGGGGGACACGGCCAGGCTCTTACTTAACAGCTTCTTCCAGGCAGCCCAATGCCTCATCCATCTTAATCTTTGACCACAGAGAGATGAAAATCATTTATCCTCATTCCCTGCTCTTACTGAGAAGTTACAAGAAATAAAAGTAAAACTAAACAAAGATCAGTGTTATACCCCTTTTCAGACAATCTCCGGCTGACCTGGACTTTCTCAGCATCCCTTTTATCTAGCGGAGTGTTTTGGCTAAAGCTTTGCAGAGGAAAGCCATGTGAGCAAGCTAGTTAACAACCTGGTACTTTCATGTTTATACAACCAGCTAAGCACCACACTACAAAGCCTTTTATTCCAAGTCTCTGCTGACAAGCTAGCATTGATAAATTACAGAAATCACCCAGGAATTACGAGGCACAAGGGAAAAAACCCAAGTCCTTCAGTGGGAAATAAGGGCTCAGAAACCCAGGACTTGGTGAAGACAGGCACACCTCAAAGGCATCTCTTCTTCCAAATGCTTGTATTTCCAGAAAAAGCAATCTGAAACAAGCTCCTGTATGTTGGCAAACAGCACGAGCATGAGAAGTGATGTGCTTCCCAGTCGCAGAGGGGCAACACAGACCATGGACACTGAGCAACACGTCAACATTGACAGGGTGCACCAAAGAAACAGCCCAAGCTCCCAGGTCATTGCAGGCTCTGTGCTCTGACCGCGTGCTGCATCGCGTTGGTTTACATACTGTGTGTGCAAGAGCCAGGAAAAATCCATCTCCTTTGTCATAACAAACCCAAAGGTAAACAGAAAGGCAAGGCCATGCGTATTATCCAATTAAACAGGGATGTAAAGGAGAAAGAGAGCGCTGGCCGTCCTCTCACTCCTGATCTTTGCAGTTTCTCAGCAAGCACAGACAAAAATGGGCTACATTAAGCCCTGCATGAAGGGGATGTGGGAAGTGAGGTGTGCTCCCCCCGCTAAGAACAAACCTGCTGCTCCTGAATAAAAAGCAAGAGAGCTTTGCAAGAGAAACCAGCATTTCACAGCCTCTGTGCTGCTCTCCCCCACCACCGAGCTGATGAGGGGCACACCCCAGCCCCCTTGCAGACACACGCCCCAGGGGCTGCTTGGCGCTGGACGGCTGGAATAAACACCCAAAACCAGGAAATTCCCAAGCCTGGAGAAATCAAACCAGAGCCAGCTGGTCTGTAAAACTGCATCCCTACACAAAAACTTTGTTTTCAATTTATGAAGTCCATGGCATTCACTCTGCACATTACAAACTACACACACGGTTTTTGCAAGGCTGTGAGCAAACGAAAGGGTGTCTGAGGGTCCGCGTGCCCGGTGGTACTGCTCACCAGGACGCAGCCGAGGGAAGAGATCCACCTGCACAGACCCTTCTACAGCAGGCCAGTATACAGCAGTGTAAAACTCAAACACAACCAGGCTGGGTCTTCTCTTTTTTCTCCAGGAGGGCTGAGGACCTCATCTCTCCACTGGGCAGAGCTGGAGAACAAAAGGTTAAACTCAGCGCATAAATGCGTGTCACTCTGGATTATGGACAGTTTCAAGAAGAGGAGAAAAGCCCTTCTCGGGTAAGTTCTTGTTGCTCAGTTTGCTGACGGGCGTCAAGACGGTGTGAGCCAACAGCTCTGCTGAACACTTCCAGACTCCATCTGGCAGGCTGGCAGCCAGCCCGCTCCTCTGCTCCTGTGCCAACGGGGACACCCAGATACGCAGGACCTGCGTTTGTAAAGACAGTTATGAGAAAGACTGAGCAACTTCTACAGAAAGATGCTGCTACAGATAGTACAAAATAATTAATATTTTCCAAATCTGCACTTGCTTATGGAAGGAAAGATTTAAAGTTTCAAGCCCAGCCCATTTGTGAAAAAAAATAAACACATATCCCAGATTCTGTTCTGAATCCCAGGGAATCAGCAGGTGGCAGATCATTAAATGCTACTTCAGGTCTGCAAGCTGAAATATTTCTCCATATCCCCCCTTCCCCCTCTGCATGTCTACAGGAGGGCCACAGAGAAGATTTAGCACATGCAGCGAAGGCGTTGGGTTATTGTGGTTACCTTTTAGTCAATTCTAAAGAATATTACAACATATTCCCCAAGGGAGTCCATAAATAGCAAAGGATTCTGCTTTAATCCCCTATCTATTCCTATCTGGATAATATGGCATTTGGACAAGCGCTGCCAAAACGCAGATTTATGGCAAAGCTGAGAGTGTGCATGGCCAACACGTGCTCTACAAACTCCAGATTCCAAGGAATAAATAAAAGCCTCTTCTAGGATATAGATGGCTCTTCAGTTACAGAAGCTTCATGCACATACAGACCTATTTTCATGATTTCTGCCTCCCTCTCCCATCCCAGGTGCAAGGCATGTTTCTACTGACTTTCCTCAACACTAAAATCGACGGCTTTCACTGGGTATTCCTGCTGGTACCACCACTGCACAGTCTTTTGCTTGCTTTTCATTTCTTTACTAATACTTTACATTATCTACTAAGTATTACCTATTGAACCAGCTTCGAACTTCTTTGCCAACAGCGACCAGTGTCTAAGGGAAAGGACTACAAAAACTGCTGACCAAAAGGAAAAGAACTAGAAGAACTACAGCTGACAACTGCTACAGTTGTCACTGCTGCACTGGAGACTTTGGGGAGCTGTGTGTTCTTAAAATCTCCTTGGAGAAAGGTATATTTAAAAAAACCAAAACAATAAACCAAACAACAGCAACTTTGCAGACAACTCAGTGCTGCTAAAACCAGTTTTGGTAATGGAAACGCTGAGAAGCGCCCAAACAACAGAGTCACTACAACACGCGCGTGTGGCTCTAAGGGGCTGCCCACAGCCTGCCGCCCGCCCCAAAGCTATTTTTTCCTGGGAAAACAGCCCTCCTAGATCCCAGCCGCTCCTGAGCAAGACGGGACAGCATGGAGAGGCAGCACGCAGTGTTTTGTTGCAGGGACGGATGCCAGTGTCCGCGGTGCATGCCCCAGCAGCAGGCAGAGATGCTCGCCTTCCTGCCAGAAACCTGTGCCGGCAGGTCAGCCAGGGAGAATGGCAGCAGAGGAAGCACTGTGAGGTTGTATTACAAAAGATATCCTGGAAAGGAAATAAAGGGAAGGTCGGGATCAAAAGGACAGTGCTGCATCCTGAAAAATTATCTTCTGCTTTGGGAGCCACATCCTAAAACCAGGTACAAAAGCTAAAAGGGAACCGGTGGAGGCAGAAAATTCAGCACAAGTGCGTGCTAAGTGCAAGCAGAGACATTTTACTCAGCTGAAAAGTCAAACCTGTAAAGACGCATCCATTCCCAGGGGCACCAAGCAGGACTGTTTCCTACTTGATATTCCCCAGGTGTAATTTTAAATTACTCACTGATGGAGCTGCCACACACCTCCCTTGGGAGCCTGCCCACAATCCCACACAAAGGCACGGATCCTGCCTGCCGCAGTGGATCAGAACAGCCAGGCACAGCAGCAGGGTCGGGGAGGGGCACGCTAGCTTACAAAAAGAAATACAAAGTCATTTTTGACAAAAGCGAAATGCTGCATCCTTGCTGAATTGCTGTTGTTGGCTACACACCCTTTGGATACCGGCTACTTGCAGGCAGAACATAAAGCCAAGGATTATTTGTTTAAAACCCACAGGCGGACACTGTGATTCTATTAAAAAAAATACAACTGGCATTAAGTCTAAAAACTTCCCACCACTGGGACTGGGATTCAAAACCAGCACTGGACAGTGAGGCCAAAACATACTTAGAGCAGACGCCTGCAAAAGATTCCAAGGGAAATTAGTTATGTGGGCTTTGTAACAAAAATAAAATAAAATCCAACATTTATAATGAAAAAAAAAGGCGGCTTCCCTAGGAGCTAGTGCTGCAAACACTCTTTGCAGATAATTCAAGACCTGTCCAGATCCGAGGCTTCCTCAGTTCCCCGTGCCGGTTGGTACATCCAAAGAGGCGAAAAGGCAAAGGCAGACCCTGAGCAGGTGGCAGCAGCCTCGTCCCCTCCTCGGGGCTGGCCAGGAAGGGGCTGCCTTGCCCCCGTTCACCAGCACCAGCTCTCCTGTGGCAGTGGAAAGGAAACTCTCTGTCCATCCCCTACTGTACCACCAGCTGCAGAGGGCTGCAGGCAGGGTGGGACGAGTCCCCGGGCTTTCACCACTCTGCTTCTCCTGTCGCTGCTCTCTCCAGACAAGGACACAGTGGGTGAAAGCTGGATGACCAACTGGATTTGCAGACAGCCCCGGCTTCCCTTCTTGTGTGCTAAAGTCAGCCTTATGCCATAAACTTATTTTTTTCCTAAGTAATTTTTTTGCAGCTGACTCACCCGGAGCTTCTGCCAGGAATTTTTATAATTAGTGAATTAGAGCAAGGTTTTGCCTCTGCATGCCTGACAGCATCTGCTGATTTAAGTGAGCTGTGTTCAAAACCTTGCAGAGCCCTGGAAGAGCACGGCTGAGCACAGCCCTTCCTCCCAACCGCACGGCTGATGGGCTCTTCTTGCCAGGCTGGTATGAAACACGCGGCTCCTCCTGCAGAGAGCTTTGCAGCTCCTAATCCCCGTTTTGAGGGAAAGGAGATAAGCTGGAACAAAGCCCAAAGGGTACTGGAGAAGGGAGAGGGACGCTAGCTTCCTCTCGACTTCGCAAACCTCTTGTTGGAGCATCCCTGTGACAGCATCCGCAGCTATGCGCCTCTCCATCGAGCTGCATAGTTGCAAAGCCATCGTGCGTCACATCTTCCTTAGAGACAGACGACGGTATAGAGTTCCATAAAACCACAGAAAAAATAACTTCCTCAACCTCCTTCTTCGATGGATACAGGAGCTATTTTGCAAGTGAGGCTCCAACACACAACAGTAGTCCAACCTAAAGATCAAACGCAACCCACGTTCAGATAAGCCAAAAGCAGACATCTGGCGTTAGCAGCCTAAACTACACACAACGTCCTTCCTGCATGATCCAAAAAAACCTCCCACTTTCGGCTACAGGTCAGAAATGCAAACGAATTACCACCTTCAGGATTGTGCCATTCAACCTCCTCCCTGTAAGGTTTGCTACAGAGCGATGCTTGTATCCTCTGCGCACAACTCACTCCTTACTCGCCCAGTCCGGTAATTTATACCAGATTACATCCGAAGGGCTGCATTAAGAAAATATTACAGTTGCCAAGCCCTGAAAAGCTAGGATGTGCTGGAAGTAAGTTTTTTCTATAGCTTTAATCTGGTCCACTTGCGTAGGGTCTTTACAGCATGGCCACATACCATGCGCGCATACAGTCGTGACGCAGTTAGTATCGAGAATAGAAGATGCTCACCAAGCGAGGAATTATTCAGTTTTGGTTTTTGACTGGTTTTTCATGTGCAGCACTCAGTCCTCTTCACTTCACACTTTTCATGTGCTGCTCCAAGGCAAAAATGAAGGCGTCTTGCCACTGCAGACTGGGACGCTTCTCAAATGAGCATGAATTTATTTTCATAAAATCCTAGAGAACTACATTCACAACTCCTCTGGTTTATAGCAGAAGAAAAGAGGTACAGAGAAGCTGTGGGCATCCAGTTCCAGAATAAGCCTACAGCTCCTTTTTTAAAAAATAAATAGTACCGAGTAGCTTTTAAAATGTTTGACATACAACTTCCCATGAGATCATCTGCAGCAGGAGCGCTCGGCACTTCCGCAACTCAACCCTCAGCCTGGGGACCCAGGAAATCCAGTCCCTCGTTGTGCATGAAAAGCAATTTACCCGGCGCCATACACGAGCCCCGCGGCAGAAGCAGAGCAGGAATCCCATCTCCTTAACCATCACTTTACCCCTGCTATTTTTCCATGACTTGCCTCACTGCCTTCCCTCCAAATCCTGCACTGTGCAGGGCAGAGGTCCTACACAGAGCATCCGCATCCTTCCTGGGGCCGCCTCGACTGCCCTCCCCGAGCAGCAAGGGCAGGCGTGCCATGGAAAAAACCATACGTGATCCTGTAATTAGAAACTGCATCGTAACGCATACAGGGGGCTGAATTAAGGTTGCAGAGGAATACTGTAAATTGGATGCACATTTCTTGTTCCATTTTACTGCCTTTTTTTTTTTTTTTACCCTTCCCCCTTATTTGGCTTTGGCTGCACTTCAAATTAAGCTCCTAATAAGGGCTGGAGTTGGACGAGATTTTTCAGCCCATCAGATTGCAGCCTTCCAAACCATTGAAATGGGATTCAAGCTGAACTTGAATTTTCAATAGTTTGGCCTAAAGGCAAGGGTGTTAACAACAGACCTGCCAACACCTTCTCTATGAGAAATGTCTGAAAACATGTCTGCACATCAAATACTGCTCAGGCTCTGGTAGACAAAAGCCACAAAGCTAACATCTCAAATCCACCGCTAACCTGCTCAGCCAGTTCTCCTGTCAGTAAAGCTCATACATTTTCTCTGAAAATCCAGTGAACCTCTACATTCTCTCTAGGAAAATGGGTTTTCCCCCAACAACCCTAAAATCTGTTGTAGTTTCATTATGACAAGGCAAGGAAGAGGATAAAGAGAGGTCTGGTAAATCAGGTGGACATACAGGAAGCAGACAGACACTAGTTCACCCAAGACAGCCCATTTAAATGATACACATCAGCAAGATTAAAGATATCACACTGACATGCATGGAGCAGCAACCAGAACACAGTCTGTCCTGTGGCCAGCTCCTCCTACAAGCAGCAGAAAGCTATGCTTGGGCTTGCTTCTCCTCCCTAAAAATATTTCTCCTTTTTTTTTTTTTGTTTCTAACAAACTACTTTTTTTAATCTGTTCACTACGATCATGTGAAAGAGTTAGCCCAAAACCCAAAAGCACGGAAGAGACGACAGAACTGGCTGCACCCCAAGCAGAGGGATGTGGGAGGCAGCAGGGTGAGCATCCTCTCCCCACCTCAACCCCCAGACCCCAAACCACCCCAGTTTGGAAGCTGCCCTTGCCCCAAGATTTTTTTAGCTAAAACCTCTGACTTTAGCAGTCTTTACAGAAACAAAAACGTCACGTTACGAGTCTCTCAGAAGTCCTTAGGCAACTCCTGCCTAAATGTACAAACTAAAGCACATAGCACAGCTGAGCCTTTCACCTTCAGCTCATTGCTTTGGTGGAGGAGGGCTTTAACCGAAACCTCTGAACAGATTCTGGTTCATTTTTTTTAAATATTGAAGTATCTTTTCTTGAGGACACAAATACTTCAGCTTCCCTGCCACCAAATTCTTCTCTAATTCACATTTCTAGCTAGCATGGTGGGTCTGAAGAGCAGCCGCGACCGCCTACTCCTGCCAGCGCTGGAGGCAGCAGGGCAGTGCAGGGAAAGCACTCCCCTCCCTTTGATAACAAACGACAGAGAAAAGGAACGATGGTTTCTTGAACTGCATCCAAGAGAAAGTAAACCTGCTAGAGTGCCTGGCAGGGCATCAACAGCAATGGAAATTTCAGCTTTCAAAGAACAGAAATAAGACTGAAGAAGGGGGTGGGGAGGTCCTGCAGGAGCCGAGATGCTACTAATCCCACAGATCGTTTTACAAACTCTCACTTCTCTCCAATGAAATTATATCCTCTGCAGAAAAATCATCTGGCTCCAACCTCTTTTGGTAAGTGGAGCGTAAACAGAATGGAAAAGAGCTCATACCTGAGCAGAAATCAGGCTTGGATGGGCTGTGACAGGCAGGAGAGCAGAGGGACAGCAGCCAGACTACTGGGATTTTGCTCTTTTCTTCAGACGGCCGCTGTGGGATCACCGAACCCACCAAGCAAACAAGCCTCTTCCAACACAACGGGCTGGCCGAGCCGGCACGGTGCCCTTGGCTCGCTGCGAGGGGAAGGAGAACCTGGGGCAGGGGGAGAAGAGCACAGCGATCCCTGCAAAAAAGATCTGGACTTGATTAAACTTATTTTCTTTAGTAACATTTAGTTAAGCCAGGAGGAGAAAATCCTGCGGTGTTCTTCAGCAGCTCTTAGGAGGGGAGGCGGAGTGAGGCTGTTCATTCACCCGAAGAGCTGAACAACAGGCTCTGCGCCGCAGCAGGCACTGCTCCCATCAGTATCCATCTCTCTGTCGGCAGGTGCTTTCACCAGCAGAAAGAAGAAACACTGAAACCGTGAGAGTAAACGGCAATTCCCAGCTTTGAAATCAGAAGGTGTCTGGCAGCTCTGTGTCAGCGTGATGTACGCTCCGCGGGAATTACACACGGGTTCGTACAGCTTGAAGCTCTGAATGAAGCACAAATGCTGCTAGCAATGGTGGAGGAAAACAAAACAAAATTTCAAGAAAAGTGACCGCCCAAGCTCACGTGAGGCAGGGGTCTTCCTCTTCTACCTCTGTGGCAACGTCTAATCTATTTAGCTACACAACGAGTTTAATTTCTTTTTACAGGGTGCACGTTCTTAGCACCTCTCTGGTGATGAGCTTACTGCACCAACTGTCACCAGTGGGCTCTGTCTGGTCTTGAATTATCGCAAGGCTGATTACAATTACTTAAGAAGTAGGGAAAAACAGCAGGCACAGCTTGCCCCTGCCCCTTGTTTGTACATCACTAAGCGGCTGTAGGTGGACACAGGCAGCATGGGCAAAGCACCATGCTGTGCACAAGCTGCTGGGAGCCTGGTGCCGTCTCACCGGCTGCAGAGGTTCAGAGCAAACATCCACACGGATGATGATTCACATACACACCGATGCCTCTTCGGTGCCGGCATGTGCTTTTGCACAAGGCTGGCTTATCCTCAGGGCCAGCAAACACCATGTGAGAAGCGCACACAGAACAGCAAAGGCAAGGCACAATCTGTAACTGTGCTAATTGTTGGAGTAATTAAAGAGTAAAAGAACAAACTAAATACCAAAAGTTTGAGCATCAGCAAAGAACGACTCTCCTCCTCACGAGCTGCCTCTCAAATGCACATCCTCACCCAGAACCGCCTGTGCCGAGCCACCTCCACAGACCTGAACAACCGTCTGAGCAGATTACAAAAAAAAAAGTCAGGAATTTTTCTTTCTAATAGATTTGACCTTATTTTCTCTTCAGTGTGGAAGGGTGAAAAGACATTTTCTATTGAGCAATTGAGCTTTCCCCACAACAAACAGGAGCTGAACATTTGGTATTTCAATTCCAATTAAGTAAAATAGTAATTGCTGCACCTAAGGGTTTCCCAGGTCCCTAAGAGGAAACACTTAAACTTACACAGACTTTCCTAGCTTTACCACTGCATACCTAGCAATCAACACTCCCACTTTCTGGCAAAGAAACACCCAAAATCCCTGATCTTCACCCGTGATGTCATCTACAAACAGCGACATGATTCATGTCCCGTGGGGCACTCCTGTCCCGCGACTCCTTTGCTCCCGCGGTGCTGGGGCGAGGAGGGGTTCATTCCTGCGCCCAGCAGGTCTCTGCGATGGAAGCAGCTGGGTAACAGGATTTGTTCTGGATAATCCTCAGTCTGGCTCTTGGGAGCCGAGGGGAGGAAGCAGCCAGAGATGCACTCAGCCAGAGATGGCAGCCACCACTGGTAACCAGCTTTTATACAACTTATTCTCCCCCAGCCACATGCCGGGTGTAAGTCACATCTCTGGTTTCAAGCCCAGAGAAGAAAATGCAGCATCACAAAGACAGAAAGGAGGCTCGTCACTGTGCCCGAGGCGCTCGCCCTCTCCTTATGGGGTGAGGGGGATGCCTTCTTAGATAACCAACTGTAGGGCACGGAGCGTTTCTTTTTCATGTGGTTATTTGAACAGCGCCCAGTAAAACAGACCCTGAGCTGCCGGCGGGGCCATAAGCTCTGCCTGGGGTTATTATTTTAATAATTAGAGGGATGGTCACAGAGGTGGCATTCAGTAGCCTCTTAACCTAGAGAGTTACTGGGTTTTATGCCGACAACTCCACTTTTTCAGCTGCAAAGACGGCAGCAAATCCTCATGGAGAAAAACATCAAAAAGAAGACACTGGATGTAGCCCAACACAGGGCCGCTGCTCAGCCAGCTCGAGCCAAAAACTGACACAAAAGATGTAGCGCTCACAGGGCGTTTCATTTTTAATATGAAGTCTGGAGCCTTCCTGCGACTCAAAGCCGGGCTGCCTGGAGCAAAGTGACTTTTCCAGACAAGGCACTGCTCCCCTCTCCAGCCTGGTCCTCATGCCTGTCTCCATCCATCCATCACTCCGCCTGCTCCTCCCACACTTGCCACCCCTCTGCCGAGAGGGCTCTTCCCAACACAGAAGGCTCTCCCCAACCTACCACATCATCATCTTTCCATCTCAGGAGCCACTGTCCCCACGCAGCTGGCAGGGACATGCCTGCAGGGAAAGGCAGGGACAGCCACCTACTCTTCTGCTTCAAAACATGTCAATTAACTGGCTTGAAAACTGCCTCTCTAGGCAAAAACCTGTCCTGGGACCAGCCGGGGAGGCAGACATCTACTTTGTGCAGCACCTAAGTGATAAACACCTTTTGCCAAGTGGGGCCCTGGATGCTCCTGTCGTGCACAATAATTAAACTATCTGTCAGGAGACACAGCGAATTAATGCAGAGGTGGAGATGGGAATGAAACCGTTCCACTTGAATCTCCACAGCTAAACGAAACCTAAAGCAGGTTGCACCTAAAGAGGAAAAAAGCGAAAGACTTATAAAGATTCAAGAAATCTCATTTAACACTCAGCTTTCCCTGTGTTTGCCAAGAAAGCAGAAAACCAAAGACAAGAGAGCGCCCAAGCGTGCAGCAAGCCAGGATCAGGCTCATGAGAGAACAGAAAAGCCATTGCTTTGCCAGCAGGCAGGAGCACACACAGGGTGCTCCTTTCGTGACCATGAAGGAAGCATTGCAATAAAGGTGGCCTGCAGGTTTTTGAAGACAAGGGGGAGGCAAAATTGCTGGTACAGCAGCCCATAGCTTTTTCCATTCCATTAAAAAAGAAAGGAGTTAAAGCTGTGTCTTCCATTAGCACTTCAGTGGTCCCTTCCTTCAGCTTCCCACCATCTGTACTACTCGTTGAAACTTTCCTACTCATTTAATATATTGCTGTGTGTGTCTGCCAAAATCAAAGACCTAAATATCAGCAATCTTGGTGGGAGGCATCCAGCTGCTACAACCCATTGTAGGAATAAAACCTATTTGTGCAACTTGCATTGAGAACGCCGGGCAGCAGATCTTCCTAAGAAAAATTTCCCATGCTTTCAGATTAGCAGATCAAGCTGCAGGCATTAAGACCTTTCCCCTTCTATATCTGTGAAATCCAGCACTTAGGACACAAAAATGGGTCTTTTCTAAAGCTGGAACAAACCGATTTTGAAAGCACGCAGCACGACGGCGGCAGCAGCAGGGGGCAACGGCTGCGGCTGCCACGGTGGTGGGCAGGGAAGCTGAACACAACCAGGGGCTCCAGTTCCCGTGCGGTGCGGGGTTGGCGAGACAGGGCTGCTCCCGTGGGACCGGGGTGCTGGGACTGGGAGATCCCAGTGCTGTCCGCTGCAGAGCCCTGCTCCAGTAACTCCTCATCCAGCCCCCAGACTTCCCTTTCCATCGGAAAGACAGCAGGACTTCCCTAATGCATGCAGCCATTTGCAAAGCTCCCGCGCACAGATTACAGGGAAGAGCTCGTTAGAGGCAGCCTGTAATGTAACAGCAATGTCACCTCTGCCTTATAGCACAAATCATCATTTAAAAGGGATCACCCTAAAAAATAAGCTTGTAGAGTAACCAGCGTCTCAGAAGGAAATAAGCATAGCTCCCTGCCCTCTTAAAACACCAGCTATCAGCTGATAAAAGAAGTGCGTTCCTGCAAGCAAAACACCCAGGCAGTACTTGCAGGGCAGGATCTGTAGCGTGGTGCCCTTCGATGTGACAGAACAGCAGTTAGAAAAACCTGTCGGGGGGGGACACAGAGAACATTTCTTCTAATGCCCTGGTGACTGTCTGATGCTAAAAACCCATCAGAGCCAGGTATGTGCACAGGGACCACAGCGTTGCTGCCACCCAGACCTCAGGCTGCCTTTGGAAGAACAAACAGGGGGCTGGGGGTCCCTCAGCAGGGCTGGGAGCACCATGGGCCCCAACGGCTCTTGGACTGACCTTCTTCTCAGCGGCTGAAACAGTCACTCAAAGGAGTGACAGCTCTGACAGCAAACCTGGAAACTGTCTTCTCCTTCCCACGCCATCACACAGCTTGGTTTATTTGAAACCTGTTTTACCCTTGCTGCCTTCCTCCCGGTTCAGTTCAAGTTGCCTTATTCCTGCACACAACAGCAGCAGTCAAGCAAAGAGAGGACACACAGAACCCACGGCACAGCTGGGACCCCCAGCGAGGGCCAGGCAAGTGGATGTTGAGCTGCAAACGCAACAGCACAGCCCACAACTCTCCATGCACACCTCCACCCCTGTGTGCAGCTTTTTAACCAGCAGCGAGCAGGAGGGGATGGAGCTGAGATCCCTGGCAACGCTAATAAAATCACTGTGTTTCTCCTTTTTTTTGGAGAGAGAGGCAGAATAATCCTTTTGAACTATCAAACTGGAGGAGAACCAACATCTGTTCAGATTCCACTGCTGGGGTCTCACTGGTTTAGCTCCAGCTCTTTCCCGACGGGTGGAAAAGGTCTCCAGCTTTCATACAAAGGCTTTGCCCTTATGCAGGGCCTTTCAGCAGAGGGTCGCAGAGCACCTTACAGGCATTTAATTAAAACTTACAACCCGCCCCAGCGAGGAAGGGATTAGGAACAGGCCCCCGGCTCAAACAGCAGCTCACGAGCACAAGCAGCTCTTTCTCCGGTACAACCGAGGCATTCGTCTTAGTTGCAAGAGTGCAGCAGTCCCGGCCTCACCGAGCTACTAAATCCTCCTCAAACAGCACGGAGCCTTTGAAGAGCCGTCAGAGCAGAGGGAAGAGGCTGGGAGCACACTCCAACAGGATGGGTGTGCAGGGGCTGCTCTCCGCCGACTGAGCCACAGCAAAGAGACAGGTTCAGCTTGTGCTGGAGACACAAAACCATGGTTTGTTACTCCTCTGCAATTTAAATACTATACATTTCCAAAGCACGGCGTTACTGGGGACCAATTCATCTGCCTAACAGCCCTGCAAGGTTGATAAAGTGGAAAACCACTTTTTTTTTTCTCCCCACTGCTTACCTATGGGGTGAGACTTTTGGTGGTTGAATTAAATCTACTTAAACAAAAGTTAAGTTCAGACATCTGCCTTTACACAGTGTCAGCTGCAAGAAATGAGCTAACATCCAGATGCAGTGGCATGTCAGGATTAGCCCAGGCTGGGGCAGGAATGCTTCCATGTATGGAAAAATATTGGAGCAGTGAAACCATAAGCTTGGAGCAGAGCAAAATGAGAGGCCCTGTCAATGAAGTTGCAGGCTCAGGTTTAGAGGATTTAGCAGCTCAGATCCACTATAAGATCCTCAGCGTGTATTACAATAAATTTCACACTTTTTCCAAAAGGGACTCCCACAGCAATGCTCCGAGATGCAGGGGTGAGATCCTACACCCGCCTGTTTGCTTTGCAAGCGGGGCTCGGACTGCTGGGTACCATTAACCCTTCCTGTGCTGGGCACGGGCTGGGGAGTTGATGGCGAGGTTCTGGCAAGTCCAAGGCTGCTGCTCGCACTCGCCCGCCCGCCCATCTCTCGGCAGCTGCCTTCTGCACAGCAGGACTTATAAAAGCCAACTCAGAGCTGGCAGGCGGGACGAAGCAGTGGCAGTTCAAAAGAAAAGGCTGAGCTGAATCGGTGCGGCTGGGGAGCTGGCGTGTGCTTCTGCCAACGCCACGGTGAGAGCAGCGACTGCCGACGCATGGGGCGAGAGCCGGTGCAGCGTTCTCTTCAACCAGCCCGGCACAAATCAAGAGGGCTCATTTGTCAGCATCCTGAGTTAACGCTAATGAAGTAATAGCTATGACTTCATCTCTCCAGTGGGAATCTCTTGGGAATGAGGGAGAACTAGAATTTCTGTCTCCGACTCGCTCACATAGTTGCAATTCGTTTCAGTTGCCTTCTACTCTCTTCTGCAAACATTACCTAATTCTCACCCAGATTCTTAAATCCTTGCACTGAAACATAAAACAACGCTCCCTTCTCAGCTGTCAATGCCCAGCCTCACGGCGATCTCCCCCCGGTGGGACCTGACCCCCCCCCATGCTGGCTGCCACCCCCCTCCCCGGGGGCCAGCCACACTGAGCCCCACATTGGGGGATGCCACCAGCTATTTTTTTATGCCTCAGACATGAAACAAAAATCTGGTAACTCTTGGCAAAGTCATTTGAAACAGAGGCATTTGCACCTTTTCTCCATTAAAATATTTTAAAGTCAGGTTGGATTTAGGCACAGTTGTAAAGGCAGAGAAAATGTTGCCGGAGGACCCTGAAGCTTCTCTCCTTGGCTGGGCAGGAGAGCTTCAACTGCTGCAGATCTTCACGGGTGCAAAATACACACAGCAACCTTTCACACCTCCCTCTGCTACAGCGCTTGGTCTGCCTGACGAGGCTGTCGAGCCTTGCCCTGGCAGCACTGGGCTGCCCTGCCGCCTTCCCCATTACCAGCCTTCAGCTTCCAGGTTTGCTCTGCCCCAGCTTTGCCCCCCTGCCACCCCGCTGAAGATGCTCTCCCGCTGTGCACCGTTCCCGCTCTCTGCAGTCGCCATGGCACCTATCATTTGAAGTGCATCCTTTATGAAGCAGATTCTCCCTGGCATTTAGGGTCTGCACCCCTTGCAGGGCCCACCTCCCCGCTCAGGCAGGGAGCCAGCACCCCCGCGCTCCCCCGTGCCTGTCGGGGAGCTCCCCGGCTTTGTTTGGAGGCCAGAGGGGCTTGCTGGGCTCCAAGCAGGGGGCTGAGCAGATTGCAAAAGCTCAGCTAATGGCCTGACGCAACTGAAGCAGCCACTCACACTAAATAAAGACCACAAATTCTTTACATATTAATTGTTGGTTGCAATTGTTCGCAGTGTTGAAATACAGACGTGAGAGTATGCAGAAACCATTCCTGCATCTTTTTAGTTCCACCCCTCCATTAACTGTGCGTACTCTAAGCCAAATCAATAAGACATTACATTTTCTTTGGAAAACAGAGATGATGAAAACGCGAACAGCTACCACACGAGACGCTCACGTTGTAATATGAAATACCTGCATAATTCACTTTCCCACGGGAGAATTTAATATGTCTATTTGCTTACTTGTCAAGTCATCCCACTCCCCGTTTCTCTACTGGCCGTGGCTTTACCTTACAACCTACAGATTTAACTCTAATTGTGTTTCTTGCCTACAGAGCACCAGCAGAGAAGCAGCACCCACAGTCAGCACAGAGGAAGCCGCCCTGCAGAGGTATGTCAAGCCAGCACCGTCTCCCCCAGCTCAGCACCCCCTGGCCCCCAGATAGGGCTCCTACCCCGGGAACGGAGGGGAATTAATGTGCACAAAGCCTGAGTCACAATTAACCCAAACACCCTCCCCACACTGGTGTGACTCCCCCTTTCCTAATTGTTATTATCTGGAGATGGCACGAACACAAAGTGATCTGTCTAGAAAAATGTTTCAAATTTATGTGCTATGGAACCAGTTTAGAGAATACACACAGCTACAAAGTCGTGACTATTCAGTATTCAACCCAGCCTGAAAGCTCAGGAGTCAGCTTGTTATTTGCTGAAAGCGGGGGGCCCGAAATTATCTGTGAATAGTTCAAAGCTGCAGTTAATTCAACATCTCTGCTTTCAAAAGCATAAAAATCACAGATTCCTAGAATGTGTAAGCTTTTCAAAAATTACAAACTACTAACTGTCAAATCAAAGCAGCAAACAGAAATCCGCATGGCTGATAAGACAAATAGTTGCATTTTAAAGAGTAATTAAATATCACTTTGGAATATTTTGCTTGGAACTTGTTTCCCTGATAAAAAATGGGGAGGGGAAGGAGGAGGAGGAGGCGGCAATCCACACAAACCAATGAGCTTTTCACCAAGCAAATGCTCAGGCAAATGTTGCTCCAACTTGAATTCAGAGTTCAGCCTGCTGTATCACAGCCTCGCACACCCTCTCAGCTTCCCTATATCCCTACATTTCACATCTAAACTCTCGCAATGAGGAGCAGACAATCGCTACGTTGAATTTGTCTTGCCAGGGAGGAGGCTGCATGGGGCTTGGGCAAGAATCTCCTGGTCTGATCTCCAAGAAGTGCAATATCTGCTGACTTGAGTTAGATTAAAACCATACCTCAACTTCCACGCTGGGAGCGTTGCTGAAAAAAACAGGAATGCAAAACAGAGTTTTACCCAGATGCAATTCGGGAGAAGTGAAACCCTACTCCAGCCGCATGAGCTAACCCTACCATACACTGATTTGAGATGTTAAAGTATGGCCATGAGAAAGGATTTAAAACTCCAAAACCCCCTGGACTCTCTCAAAAGCCTACCAATGAACTCATAATTAATTTCACACAAACTTCCCCAGTAGTAAGAAATATCTACAGACAATGGTACAAAAGGATCGTTTCGAGTATTAAACAAGGATGCAGCTCACTGCATTTTGGACTAAAACGTTATCAAACTGCCTGAAGAAGCCACCATGCAAAGGCAACGCAAACCTGATGTCACTTTTTGGGACAGGAACGGCAGAGCCCAGCCTAAGACCCAACCGCATGTGAACAGCAAAAGCTCCCACTGCTTCTCCCCGCCGTGGAGCCAGGAGGATTTAATGATGATAGAAAGATGTCCAAGGACTTCCAGAGCTGGCCCTTAAACACAGGCAATTACCAAGTGAAGGATGCAATAAACAACACGGCAGATGACACATCAGGAAGACACTTAGAACTCTAATTCTCCCCTGGGGAAAGCACCCTGGCAGGCCACAGTTTGGATATACAGCAAAACCCAACCTCCAACGACGCCAGTGATGTTTCTGCAACTATTGTAAGACCAGGATTTTACACGCAGCCCCCAGACTCGCCGCCTGCTGATAGCAGTGAATGCTTATGGGGATTTCACTGGAGGATTAGGGTCTTGGCATGAGAGACGACTGCTAATTGTACAGAGGGTCACTGCAAAGCTGTATGAAATATACTCAGAAATAATTTGGAAAAGCAGCATCAATAACAACAAGAACTAGAGAATGTTTTGGCTTCAATGTCATCCGCACAATGTGGAAATACCGAATAGCTTATTCCTCAGCCATAACTGAAGTTCACTGTTGTAGTTCTCCGAAATCGCACAGAAGAATGCTCCGTTATTTTGCACTTTCTTTTGTAAAGCTGTTACATGTTCAGCTCCTAGAAGAATGCATTTCTGAAGAAGATTTGTGCACTGGTTACTTTAAAAAGTAAAGCTGCTTTGCCTAGTTCTGCAACCTGAGAGTAACAAATGAAACTGTCAACCATGCGTTTTTAAATGAACGTTTTCATTTCAACATCTGGATTAAGATGCCACAATGAAAAACAGCATGCAGGCTTCCCTCCGCTCCTTTCATACATCTCCCATTCTTATGTTTCAGAACCAGTGGGTTTCAAAGCAAACAAAGAATCAGTTGGTGCTGCTAATGCCTTGCTTCTTACTCAATAGCCTTATGTCATGAGAAGACCACATTTTTCAAATCTCCATCTCTCTGAGCCAAAGATTTCATATACATTCCCACCCCTGAAACACAAAGTCAGGAACACAGCTGAAAGTGATTACCTAGATATTTTTATATGACGAAACTCAAAAGCTGCTTCAAGTGATTTACAAAATTTTCTGTTAGACAAATCCCACATCTGTGCTGACCACTTGCCTCCCAGATCTCAGCAGATGGTGATTTCAAAAAGAAAACTTACCGGTCCCTGAAAATCAGGGTATATCTTAAACTGTAATCAAGGGCTTGGGGTTTTTTTTCCACCCCCCTCAAATGTGTATAGCCTAATTTAATGACATTTCCCCCTCCTCCCCACCATTTCTTGCACAAACTCTATCTACAAAAGCAGTACCCAGTGTCTTACAAGGAGAGGCTCCCACAGCAGGCAATCTGTTTAAGCAGAGAGATAGAAAATGCCCTTTTCTTTGGAAGGGGGGGGCGAACAGAGAACATTAAAAAAAAAAAAAAAAAAGAGTGGGCATTTACTGTAGAAGACTTCACAGAGATATCTGCGAAACGAGGTTTGTCATATTTTGCACACTGATGTTAAGACCATTGTTTGATTTGCGGTGCTGAGGAAGACATACCCCGCACAGAAGGGGTGTTCCTCTGTCCGCATCCATCTCGGATCACCTACTATAGCAGTCCAGCCGCTAAAACAACAAAATCCCGAACTAACAACTTGCTCCTTTCTCCCTCCTTAGGGCAAGACAGAACAGAGACGCCTTCTTCACATGCGGAGAAAGATCATATGCCTCTGCCACACAATTCAGCAAAAGACACGCTTCATGTGAACACGGGAGAAAACACAGAGCAGGCTATACAAATCCAACATTAAGGATTTCAGTGGAAAACCACCTTGTCCCAAGCAAAGTGTATTTACCAGCGTGTGAGTGAAGAGAGATCCTCAAATGGTTTTCAGATACTTAACTGAATAATCACAGAAATATAATCAACGTGTTTTGCATTTATTTAAAGCCACACCAGAAGTATATCAGCTCCAGTGGAAACGGGTTTGCCTTCCCAAGAAGAACCCGGGCAATGCTCAAGCAGATGCATAAACACAGCAGAAAGCAAACACAAAAGAGGCAAAGCACAGACCCTACACCACCGCAGCGCTGCGTGGATGCACCGAGTGAGCGTAATTAGAAAAGCCCAGATTAAAAAGAATGAGGAAGATGACTGGGCCAAGTCAGTAACAAGCAAAAACAAAAGGAAGGGCAAGTAAATAACAGCAACAGCTTCTCTCCCAGCACAGACCCGCTTGCAGCCTTTCCTCCTCCAGCACCCTCACCCTCCTTTCTTCCACTCCCACGTGGTCCTGCGTGAGAGGACCGACTCAACAGAGAATGTGACCATTTCTTAGCAGAACATTTTTTTAGCAGAAACGACCAAGACATCCCACAGCAGCACAGCACGCTCCTGCCCTCCTCCAAAAGCCTGCGTGCTGTAAGCCCTCAAAGAGCCCCAAATTCACCCTGGGTGGAGGTGGACTCTGCAGCAGACGTGGTCTGGAGCTCCCTGGGAGAACTCTGGGGTTCTCCCGCCAGCAGGGAGGGCGCTGCCCCGTCGGACATCAGGGCACGTAGACAGATGGGGGCTGTTTACATTAGCGAGGATCTCGGTAGCAATCAGGAATTAAAGCCGTTATTAAACCAACCCTCCAGAACTTGAGCAGCTGTCCATGCAAACAGATAACAACAGGGTGATGTTAAACCAAAACCCCCAAACAAAACAAAGACACAGAGCAACATCTCTCCGCTATGTTCCACTCAGCAATGCCAGGCATTATCGGAAGACAAATCAATTATCAACAGCTGCACATAGCTACCCAAATCGGGGGCTGATCAGCTTAATTGAGGGCTGTGTATCACGAGTTAAAGGCCTCCAATCTCATTTGGCACACTACAGTTTTGTTATTGAAAAAACCTCCAGCAATACGGCTGGCTGCGGCTCAGACAGAGGCATAATGCCATCCTCCTCATTAATCAAAGGCTTACCCCACGTCCAGATGTTTGCTGACTTGTACTGCTTTCCTTTATTACTGGTTTGGAGACAGAAATTGCTGTATGCTAAAGTTACCCAAATTCAACTGGTTGTCGCAAGACGCACAGCCTGTTACGCCCTTGGTAACGGCACCCCGGCATTACTGAGTTACTGAGGCACTCAACGGAGAGCGGCTGTTTTCTTTGACAACCCATACTGCTTTCACCAACAACCGTGAGAGTACAATGCTATTTTGCCTCTAGAACTGTGGGATTTTTTCTGTCAGCCCAGAAAGGAGCCTGGTTTTTAAAACCTATCACTGTTCAATGCTCAGGGTTTGTAGGAGGGAGAAATGTAAAAACCCAGAGTATACCAGAGAACGACAGGCACACCCTGATAAATGTTTCAGCAGCAAACCAGGACTGGAATAACCATATTATCCAATAATTCTGACCAACAAAAATACTATAGCCAATACGGGATAGGAAGCCATCTCTCCCCAAAGCTTTCATGATCTCAGTAGATAAATTAACCAACTCCCGATGGGAAGCGCTGCCCGGAACAGACCTCTGGAGGCCTTTTAGCCCTGCAGTCACCAACATGAGACCCCACCAGCCACAGCTTCACCCAGCCCACCCCTGCAACCTCCAAGGACAAGGGCTCCGCAGCCTCCCCAGGGGCTGAGAGCTCAGGGAGAGAGTTCAGCTCCCAGCCCGATGGTCCCCCCTTCCTCTCTCTCTGCTATCTCTATTCTGTATTCTGTACGACCCCTTTCTTCCCATAAATCTAAATAATTCTCTGGGGCTTGTCTCACATCGGGTTTCAGAGCAGCCTTTAGTGCAAAGGAACCATAACTCAAAAGGACTGCCTACATTTTTCTAATGCTTTTGTTTTTAAACAAATTAAGCCCGCGAGGTATCAAACAGATGTTAGACATCCCCAGCTCTTGCTGGCATGTTTTTGAAAAATAGAAAGTTAGTGCTTTTCTGAACAATCAGGTCATTAACCTGACTATTTAAAAATCAGCCTATTATACAAGGAAACTTCTAACTGCCTGAACTACAGGTTATAAATCTGTTTAGAAATCTGATATCCTGACATAATTGCCCTTATAACTTACAAATAGGTTCTCTGTTATCCGTAGATTAAGCTTCCTCCAAAGCCACATCACATCTGCTTAGTTTTGAAAATATACAGCATGAGCTTCCATTACTTCACACTACACACAAAAATAATCCTGAATTTAACTCAGGGCTTCTTGGAATAAGAGTTTAAGACCCCATAATCTTTTTATTTCATGTTTTCTTGCAATCTAATAGATGGAAGTATTGTCCAAACCATTTAACTGTGTTGCAGTGGAACTTTTAAAGCAAATAGGGCAAGAAAAAGCCCCACCACCTAAATAATCTGAAATGTTCTGTAGAGAAACGGCCATTAATTAGAACCACGATCTTTTCATGTCCCTGTAGGAAGAGAGTTTGGTTCTAAAGAAATGGGAATTAAACGGTTATTTCTCAGAAGGATGAAGCTTCTCTTGTAACTCCCCTTGTTAATGACACTGTGATCTCAGATCCTGACTTGTGACCACTCATGCAAGCTCCCAGTTAGAAGTGTCTGGACTTCAAAGGGGCAAACTGGGGGCCTTCAGCAGCAGCAGCATCCAGGTGCAACGGCATTAAACATGCGAGAGCTTTTGCAGAACTGGGGAACTAGTGACCAAAACCTACAGTAAACGATGAAAAAAAAAAGAAACAAATCTGGGTTTCAAACCAGCTATGCAGAGGGGACATCACACGGCACAGCCAGACGACCGCCAACTTTTCCTTAAACAACTCCTTTGCCTAACGAACAGCACCAAGTGCCAGCAGAGGAGGGTTCAGAGACCCGTTTGGGAAGAAGTCGTCCCTCTCCTCCTGGTACAGCCTCGCAGAGCCCAAACAGGGGGATGCCTGGGGGGGGGCTCAGCCACCCCCCAGCCCCGCAGGTACCGGCGTCACCCCAATCCCCGCCGAGGCAGAGAACGCGCCTCGCCGAGAGCCAACGCCTGCCGCTGCAATCACACGCCGTAAAGATGTTCAGAAATGGCACTGTGGGGCACCATCTTTTTAATTCTTACTCAATAGCTCCAGGAGATTAAGAGTTGTAAAGAATTTTTTTTTAAACAACCAAGGTTGTGAGTTTGTCGGGATGGGAAATCCCAGCTTTTGCCCTCCTGTCCCTCGCAGCCCTCCCTGCCCGGCCCTTTCAGAGCACTTTCTGTCCAGGATCCCTCTCAGACCCAACTCTCCAGCCTCGCAGAGCATCCCCCACCCCAGCGCTGAACGCAGCCCCCCACCGACCACCACCGCACCGCCTCGCCTCTGCCACCCGCTCCCAGCCGAGCCGGGCTCCCGCTCGCTCCGCGCCCCCCTAACGCCCTCCCACGAGGGCCGCGGCCCCCCTTCAGTGTCCGAACCCACGCAGGACCCCGCGGAGGCCCCGCGCGAGGCCTGCTCCCCTCAGGCCCCTCAGCCGCGCTCCCGCCGCTCGGCCCCGCGCCTCTGAGGGACCCGCCGACACCGCGACCCCCCGCCCGCGGAGGGGGACGGAGCCTGCGGGGATTCCTCACCCGCTGCGGAGCTCAGACCGAGGGAACCGGAGGTACCGGGCGAGGCGGAGTGGCCCCGCGGGACAGCAGCCGATACCCCCCCCCCCTTTTCCCGGTCCCCCCCTCGGGAACTTTCTGGAAGGCGCCCACCCCGCGCCCCACGGGACCCGCCCCAGCGGCGTGGGGGGGCCCGGCCGAGCCCCGCTGCCCCCAGACAAAGCCCGGGGCGCGCCCCCCCTCACCCCCGCCCCCGGTCTCACCTTGCGGTGCTTGTCGGCGAAGGGCAGCGCCAGCCAGGGCATGGCCCGCACGGCCTCCTGCCACTGCTGCTGCTCCTGCTCGGCCGACACGAAGACGATCTCGAGGCGCTGCCCGCCGGCCGCCGCCGCCTCCCCCCTGAAGCGCCCGTAGAAAGCGGCCAGGCTGGCGCCGAGCTGCGCGCAGGGGCCGCCGAGGCTACAGCCGAAGTAGAGCCCTACCAACGACACCCCTCGGGCGGCCAGCGCCGACACGGCCACCTCTTCCCCATCCGCCGACACCAGCACCTCGCCCAGCACCTCCGACAGGGCGCCCGCCATCCCGGCTCCGCTCCCCGCTCCCGGCTCCGCTCCGCCCGCAGCCGCCGCAGCCCGCGCCGGCCGAGCCCAGCCCCGCCCCGCCAGGGGGCGCTGCCGCGACGCGCGGCCCCGCCCCCGCCTCCGGCAGCCCCGCCCTTCGCCACGCCCCGCCCACCTCCGCTCCGATCCCCGACGGTGCGGCCCCGCGGTCACCGATGCGCAGCTCCCGCGGGTCCCACGCGTGGGTGCCGGTCCCGGGGAGCCTCCCCCAGGGCCTGGCTGCCCCGGGGAGAGGAGCGGGAGGAGGGACGGCCGGTGGCCGCCGCTTCAGCGCGGGCCTTGCCTCAGCGCGGCTGTCCCGCTACCAGGAGCCGGTCACTGCTCACTGCTGGGGGTCGGCGGCCGGCTCCCCCGCGACCCCGGTGATCCCCCCCACACCCAACCCGGCCTGAGCCCTCGCTCCCAGCGCGAACACCTCTCCCCCGGCCAGCCGTCACATCACTGCCTGGAGAAGGGCAGCTTCCAGCGGCCCCGTGGGTCAAGGAGGGCAGAGGGAGCTTTTGAAGAGCCTGCAGAATGAGAGCGCTTCCCTTTGTTTTCAAAATGTAACGTAAATACGTGTTTACCCTTATCAAAAACCCGAGAGCCCATCCAGAAGTGTAAGCACAAGGAAATTTGTCTGCATTGAATTACGTGAATTACACCATCTGGCTGGCAGGAATACAAAAAGGAAATAAAGCACCAACAGCGACGTGCAAACCAGGCTGTGGGATGGATTTGCTCTTTGTAATCAAAGTCTGTAATCTGCAAGCCCACAGAATTCACTGGAGCGTGGATCCTCAGACGCTTCAGATGGACATCCGTGTGTCCGTGCCTCAGAGCCTGACCCGCTGCCCTCGCTGGCCAACACCCCAGTGTGAGAACACGCTCCATCCACTCTCACACGCCAGTAAAGCAAAATCGATGTGTAAGTGCCTGCAAAGCTGAGCCCAAAGGGTCGGCTGGGGGGGCTGAAGCTGGAGGCTTTTGGTCTTCTCTGCCCAGCTGCACAGGCACTGCATAAACACCTGGGGAGCACGGTGTGCACAGGTTGGACACCTTCTTTTGTTTTACTTTTTGAAAGAGCCCCAAGCCAGCACTCTTAAATCTTGCTAGCTACTGTAAAAGGCACGTTTATTTTTACAACACTTCCTTATTTGGCTTCTTACAGTTGCTGCTTTCAATTGTATTTAAAATTGTTGTATAGCATCCAGAGCCATTAGGGGATGCTTTATAAATACAATTAATTATCATTATTATTATTATTATTACAGCTTTACAATCTCTCTTTTCTTTTGCCAAGAGCTGCTCCCTAGAGGTGGTTCAAAGCAAAAGGAGTTTCATCTTGTTTTTATTTGTCCTGCCTTATCTGCCTTAATTAAGTATTTGGGCTCTTCAGGGCAGGGAAGCTGTTTTTCTAAGTCTGCAGTCCTGAACTCGACCAACCCATGTAACAATATAAAGATTCTGTTGTAAAAATAATATTTATGGCTGCAGTGAATTGGTCTGGCTCTATCTTTAGTGGACAAAGCAGAAGAAAGATGCTCTGAAATACAGAACAAGTAAAAAGCATTTCTCTCTCCTAAAGAACAATAAAATAAAATGAGGAATCATCTGTTCTTACCAAACAACATCACAGGGTGAGGTGCGACTAAACTGAGGTTTAAACCATGCGAACGCTTGCAGGGGTCCCGCTGTGGGGGGCTGCCTGCCCATGTGTAGGCTCCACAGCAGGACCATGGATGCAGGATGCTCATTGGGAACCAACTTGAAACACTGGCATAAAAGAGGCAAAATGACACCACGGGGCTTCTAACAAGCAATCACGTCTATACAGAGAGCACCAATCCGCCTTTCCCTAACTCCTATTCACTTTTTTCTAAGTCCTGTTTTTTACACTGCATCCCCTTTGCCTAGTATATATTGTATTTTTCACTCAAATATCCAGTAAATATTTTGCCAGAGTATTTGGCAAATATTTAGCAAATATTTTCCCAAATTATTTGCCAAATATTCATCAAATCTTTGCATATGCCTGGATTCCAACCCCCCCCCCAAAAAAAAAACCCAAACTGACGAAATGGGACAGGTGAAAGTGCTGAGCCCGGGGGTCCTGCCAGGCGAAGCCACGACGGGCTGGAAAAGGGGAGGGGGCCGGGGGGGGGGGTCCGTGCCCCCGTCACCCCCCCACCGGGTGCTGCACTGCGGGACCCGCGGGGCTGCAGCGCCCCCTGCCGGCTCAGCCGCGCGCGGCGAGCCCAGAGCCACTCCCGGGGGGGCGGGCGGGGGCAGCGGCATCCCCCCCCACCCCAAATTTCACCGGTACCCACGGGGCCCATCGCGCTGGGAGCAAAAATGACGAATTGCGGAGGTCACGGTCGCGGTTTCCACGGGGGAAGCTCGCCACGCCTGGCGGTTCCCACCCGCAACCGCTGCCATGAGCCGTGGGGGGTGTACGTTCATCAGGGTGGGCAAACGCAACCCGCGGCAGCCAAAAGAAGACAAGAAAGGTACGCTCGGGGTGTCTTCTAAACAGCAGTAGCTGAGCTGGTTACCCTACAGCCACAGCGTGAAAGAAGCCATCAAAGAAAAATCTGATTTACCACCAGCAGTAAAAAAAACCAACCAACCAAACAAAATAAAACCCAAACCCAACCAAACAAAAAAACCCCAACAAAACAAAACAAACCCACCCCACTCTGGTTCAGCTCAGCCTGGGGGAAGGCAGCTTTCCAGGACGCTACAGGAGCCCCAGGTTAGTGCCCACAACACGCAACACTGCAAGGGCACGGGCAGGCACTGGCACACAGCAGCGGATCTGCAGGAGTGCAGAGGCATGGACACCATGCGGAGCTTACGGGTGCCGGTGGGACGCTAGATTTCTCCTTGCTCCTTTTTTTAAACAGACAATTGCCTTTTTGGACAAATTCCATCCACTGTAACCATTGGTTTCCAGCTTCTCTGTAACCCTTCTTACAGAGACATGTCTGCCCTAGCAAGCTGGGACAAATAATGGTGTGAGCAGTCCTGTTTATAGGACAGTCCCTGCCAAAAACCAGCACTTGCAGGCAATGAGAACACCCAGGATGATCAGAGACTGCTGAGAGCTGCCCGCTGCTGAACCACGGCGAGCGGGCAGCCCTCCTTCACAGGCAGGCGTTCAGCCTTGCCGGCAGCTGTGTACCCGCAGGTCCTGCATCCGCTTCAGTGCAGCAGCTGCTTCACCAGCCAGAAGCATTTAAAACATTAATAAACATGATGTTGTTGAACATTAATTATACCTTGAAGACTCAGGTAGCGGTGGAACACTGATTCTCCTGGCTCTGAGAAAGCCACATCAATCAGCAGGATGGACTGAGAACACTTAGATGGGGTTAAACAGAAAAAACACCCCAGTGTAGCCAGCAGAGAAGTTACCCTGCGATAAGGGTCACTACAGTCTAAAATCACTAGCGTGTTTTGCTAATGCACTTACCATTCCAAAATGCAGTGACTTTGTTTGCAATCGGACATCACGCAAAGGGAGCTATTTGAAGACGGCTGTTCTGGCTCGTTCTCCCTGTTGACAGCCCCTAATCCACGTGCTGTATCCACTGATGGCTCCGATCGCCTGATCCTATGGCACAGCACTTAAATAAAAACTAATTCGATTGCAAAAGGCTGTTAAGTTTTTAATTCTGATTTCCTGATGGCACGGAGGGGAGTGGATTTTCCACAGTATGTGGCCACCAGCCAGCAGCAAGGTCTCTTAAAGGAAAGGGACACACTTCAAACAGCTGAGCGTGTGACATAAATCCATTGTATTCTGGCATTTTTCTTATTTGGTAGCTCTTAATCGCAATGGTTCCAGACACGGTACATTTGTGGGGTTTATTTTTGTAAGGGGATGCTGGCTGCATTTCAGAATATGGCCAAACATAACTAAAGAAAGCCCTGGGAGGTCATCCTTCTGGAAATCTGGGGGGAAAAAAAAAAAAAAGTCTAATTCTGCTCTACAGATGATGCAAGCAACTGCAACCCTTCTCCCTCAGCTGCTTTCTTGTGGACTCCCATCACCATCACCCAGAGCTGCGCAGGGTCCCAGCTACAGAAACCAGTGCCAGCAGGGCAGCCACCTGCCTGCTCCAGACGGTTTGTCACCGGTCACACATTAATCCCTTTAAACAGGTCGGTGTTAAGGTATTAGCCTTCCAAAACGCTGCTCCAAATTCGCTGGAGGTCTGAGACAACTGAGTTCAACGATGATACACTCTGAAGGAATTTGACCCTTTAAACTCTCCAAACTGGTGTTGCAATCCCGTTAATATCCGGAGTGCTGGGGGAAGCTTGGTGCAGGGCTCACGGTACCTTTGACCCTCCCCAGCTGTCTGGGAACTCCAGCAGATGAGTCCTGACAAATCCTGCCGGGCAGCTGGGGAGGTCCAGATCTGTCGTGTTGGTGATGGGGGAGACCTGGGGGCATCCTTGCTCAGCAGACCTGGTCCTGGGGGCCCTTCGGCTGCTTTCCAGCAAGATTGGGGTCCACGTGTGACCATGGCAACACAGAACAGCTCTTTGGAAAGCAAATGTAGCTGATTTCAAACAGCAGCCGCAAAACAGGAGAAGGGGGGTTTCCACCACAGCCCGTCTCTGTGTGCTTGGCTCCCAGAGGCTGGCTAGTCTGGTACCAGGCTCCCGGGGCCAGGAGGTGACATTTCTACCCCGAGCCTTGCCAAAGTTCCCCCTATTCTCTCCACAGCCCTTTTCCCCAGTTTCTGCCCAGTTCTCTCCGCTTTGCCAGCCCAGGGTATTGATCACAGCAGGGTCACGAGTAAACTTCAAAGTGCTGCTTGCTGAGGATGGGAGCTTTATCATTTCCCCTCCTGCCTCTCTGCGAGATAACAGCACCGCAGGAACCCTCGGGCCACCTCGCAGCCAGGCTGGTGCCAGCAGCCACGCTACCAGCCAGGACACACGTGGTTTGCTGCTGACCACTTCTGTTTCTTCATAGCTGCCGCTAAAGTGCTGTCCCGCAGGCAGCACAGGCTCCGGCACGTGTACCCAGCGGTGTTCTGCCGGCAAGCACAGGGGTGAAAGGATGACGGAGAGAAGGGGTTCCCCGCACAAAGCCACGCCATTCGGAGCAAACGCCTTTTACCCAGCATGAAACTGGAGCAACACTTTCTCTTTCATTTCTTCAGTCTGTTTTCCACTCTCAGGTGTGGCTGAGGTGTGCGCACTGGCTGGCTTAACACCAGCAGGAAAAAAATCTCTATTTTGCCTCCTTTCAGTGGTGCTGAGCAGTCCCACCTGCAGCTGAGCACCCAGGGCAAGAAAGCGCATCATGTCTCTGAAACATGGGTGTAAGAAGCTGACTTGAAGTATTTGTGTCTGAAAACGTCGGTCAAGCATGTTTCCATCCAGCAAGTCAGTTTGTTCGACTCCTTTCCCCCGCTGGAGAGGAGTGAAGAGTCTGCCTGAGCCCAGCCTTTGCCCACTGCAAAGCCCATCAGGGTGGCCCACACCCCTCCCAGGTAGGTCAAGGTGATGTGAACACCACCAAAGGAAGAAGAAACTGTTTCAAAGTTAAAAGATGCTCCCAGACTTTACACTGAACTTTACATCGTTCTCTTCCCACTTGTGAAAAGGTTTTTGGTGATCTGGAAAGGAAATCCTCTGGCTACACTGCAACACGGAGTCCTCAAAGAAACAAGATCAGGTGAATTTCGCACCTTGTTTTTTCCCCCTTGACTACCAACCCAAGACCAGACAGCAGCAGCATCAGGCACTATTTTGTCCTGAAATACCCTGATCTCATCGTGACACATAAAACCAGAGTGCCCTTGACTCACTGCTGCTACTGCACAATTTTTCATGTCACATTATACCTGAAAGAGCAAGGGGGTAAGTGAAACATTAACGAGACTTTACATTTCTGGGTGGTGACACTACAGCTATAAGGCACCAAGGGAGCATTTAAACAGCTGTAAAAAAAAAAAATCCATCAAATCCATCATAATTTTCTGCACATTAGAAACAGATTTGCTTACGCTACTTGGTTACAAGCTCCTGCACTTCTGTAGAATTTCACTCCAGTAACAACCCAAGCTCCCACCCAAACCAAGGCCTCTTCTTCCCAGGTGCTGGGCAAACACGGCCATGGGCACCCCAACTAAATGTGGGGTCTGGCAGCCCCCCCCCCCAAACCTTCACAGCCCGCTAGCTGCACGGCAGCGCTGTGGAGGCAGCTGGGTGGGAATCACTGGTTTGGGGAGCGATCCCAGCTCACCCAGTTCACCAGGTGCTGGTGGGAGGATGGAGGAGAGGGGGGGGCTGCCTAGAGCCAGCTACCACCCCGCTATCTTAATGCTGGTGGCAGAGGGGACATCCCTTTGGCCCTGGAGGATGTGCTGGGATGTCCCTACCTTTGACAGGCCCCCGTGTTGGGGGACCCAGCCCACCGCCAGCACATGGGGGGTCCTAAGCCATCGCTGCACAAGGAGCCCCCCAGTCCGTAGCCACCACCTGGAGGTGGGGGTCTCTGGCCTCCTGGTGACCCCCTGGTCAATGCGCGTGGGACCCCCAGGGTGTCCCCATCCCGAGGCCAATGCACAGGAGGGCTCCAGATGTCGGTTAACAAACACAGGGGTCCCCTGCTCCCCACAGCACCCCAAGTCCCCCACCAGCACACATAGGGGGGTCTCCNTGGCTGCGGGGCGTCCGGCGCCTCCTCCCCGCGGGGACCCGGCGGGAGAGCTGCGAGCTGGCCCGGCTAGCGGGGCCCGTGGTGAGAGCCGGCCCGGGGAGGGGGGACACACAGGGGATGGGGGCACAAGGGAGGGACCCTTCCCGCCGGGGGGTACCGGCCGCGGGGTCCCGAGCCCTGGCTGCGTGTCCCCGGTTTGTAGAGGAGAGCTCGGGCACCGGAGCACCGCCGTGCCCGCTCCCTGCAGCCCCCCCAGCCCGGGGGGGGGTCACGTCCACCGGGGACAGCCCGGTCCCGCAGCCCGTGTCCGCTATAGGCTGCGGAAGGACAGCTGGAGCGAAAGCTCCCCCGTTCGTTCCGTAATTATCATCCCAGGGCTGGTTGTTTGCTGCAGGAATTCCTGCTGCTGTCCAGCTCCATCCCTGTGCCAGCGGGGCGGGGCAGCGCGGATTTGAAAGGAGAGCGGTGGGTTTGGGGAGGGGAGAGAAGCTGGTGAATTGCTCTGTGGAACCAGTCTGCAGCCCCAGCACTGCCACGTACCCCCTGGGTGACACGCACATGGCTTTGCTTGATGCCAGCCCTTGTCCAGCCCTTCCAGTTTCCTCTGAGTGCAATGGTACCCTGGGGCTCACTGTCCTAAAACCCTGGGGCTCGCTGGCCCATATCCTTGCTGGCCCAAAATCTTCGCTGTGCTGGCATTTGTCTGGAAGGAGATGCATCCTTGGGTAGTTAGGGACTGACCGTGCAGCACTGGGCACGTTTTGCAGAGGCTTCCGCAAAGGGGAGCATGCACCACAGCTCTGGTCTGAATCTGCTGTGCATGAAGTTTGTGCTTTGCATCTTCTACTCTGTCCGGTAAATACCTAGCAACTGACGAACCTCTCAGACATCCTGACATCAAACCACGGACCTGCTGTGATCAAGCAGCAGAGGAAGTACAAGCGGGTTTCGGTTTCTGGAGCTGAATATATCAGCCTGGACTCAGTCCCCTCAACCGTTCCACCTGCGGCACAGCCTGCTTCTCGGTGTGCACACATAACCTCTAACCAAACCGCAGCTGTCACTAGTTAATGCTCATTTCATGTCAAACCCTGTACTGTAACCATCATGGAGGTATGGACCCCCCCGCGGGGGTTACTCACAGCAGCAGGTCGAACATGTCCGGACCTGGCAGGAGGACTGCATCCGCAGGCAGCAGTGGGAGGTCTGGCAAGGAGAAGGTTTTCTTCTCTTCTTCCTCTGACCCCGCAGGAGATGGTTGTCCAGCAGTGCTGGGCTCTGGGCTTGCCAACTGCAGGGTGGAAAGGAACGTGAGCAGACCCTGGGCATGGGCCTCACCATGCCCACCCCTCAGCGGGTATAAACACCTCTAACACCTACCATCTGGTTCTAGCTGTGCCACCACTCCATGCCCTGGATGCCTGTAGAGGGGCCGTCCCCTTGCCAAGGGAAAACAAGGTCTGGAGTGCAATCGGTGCTGCAGCATCGTTAAGTCGTGCCGTAGCCCCTGGTGAAGAACAAGCAGGCTGGACTTGGCATCTCTCCAGGAGAAGAGATTGCAGTTTGGGAGAGGATGCATAGAAAATGCAGAAAAGCATTGGGATTTTTGATTTTTCCCTCTCTATGCATCTTTCATCCTGGAAAAGAGGGTTTCTAGTGAATCCATTAAGCTCCATGCAAACAAGGTCACCTGGCAGATTGGCTGCAAAACACCCAAACACCACAGGGCAGGTAGAAGCCTGCTTTGAGAGACAAAGCCACTGAGAGCCTGCGCAAGTCCTACAGCTGGCTCCTCTGCCCCCGCAGCACTGGGGAGCAGGGCTGGGTTCCTGGGAAGGCAGAGCCCTGGCCTTGAGGCGAGGCTCTGTGCTGATACCGGGAAACCTGACTGGTCATAGTCCAGCTCCTGGGGGAAGGGTGATGTTCCTCAAGTCCTAATCAGTCCTTATCTCACCATCTTTTCTTCCTCCCATCCTAGTTTGTCGCCCAGCTGCTGGGGTTCCTGATCAGTGTGGTCAGCTCCATCTTCTGTGGCCACCTGGGGAAAGCCGAGCTGGATGCTGTGACGCTGGCGGTGTCCGTACGTATTGCTCTGATCCCCCTCTGATGTAAAACATACAAATCATGCATCACCAAAAAAACAAGGGGGGGGGGGAAAGCCCTGTAGGAGCGTATATGTGAGGACCCTCTGTATAAGCACAGCCTGATGTAACACTGACGTTGCATTTGATAAATAATTTGGTTTTTTGCCCTGAGCACAGGCAGGAGATGGGAACTGAGTGGTTGGTGACTCTGCCCAGGAGCTGGGTGGGGGGCTAGGGCCTGTGACGAGCTCTCTGGACCCACCAGACCTGGGAGGGGTGCATGTGGCTAGGAGCAGCACTGCCCATGGTCCTTTAGGTATTCACCCCTTGCTAGAGGATCATTTTCCACACCAGGGGAGAGAAGAGGCTATTTAGGTAACCAGAATGTGTTATTCTGAGTTACAGAGAAGGGCTGGAAACTTCCCAAAAACTCAAACCAGAAGTGTCCCTCCACCCAGCTGGGAGGGACACAGTGCCTTGAGCCAGGTCCCCTGTCACCCTCCCTTGCAACCCAAGACCCCTGTCTCTCCTCCAGGTTATCAACGTGACCGGCATCTCCATCGGCTCTGGCTTAGCCTCAGCATGCGACACACTGATGTCCCAGGTCAGCAGCAGCTCCCCCTTTCCTGTGCCTGACAGGGTTCGATTGGTGGTGTCTCACCTCTTGTGCGGCGTGATCTGGGCACAAAGAGCAGGAGGATGGCAGCTTCCAGGCAGCACGGGGCTACAGATGCACTGGCTGGAATCTGTTGCCCCCCCCAAAGCTCCCACAAGGAGCCGTGGGTCATGCCTGGGCAGCAAAGGGATGTGCAATCCACCTGAGAGCCAGTTAAACCCAAAAACCTGTTGGGCACTAGCCACTGCGGGGTGTGGGAAATGCATTTAATCAGCCTGCTGCTGCCCTGGGTCCTGAGCATCTGCCCAGACCCGTTGGTTCCCCATAACACTCACCGTGCTCCTCTTTCCTGACCCAGACGTACGGCGGCAAGAACCTGAAGCAGGTGGGCACCATCCTGCAGCGGGGGATCCTCATCCTGCTGCTGTGCTGTTTCCCGTGCTGGGCGCTCTTCGTCAACACCGAGCGCATCCTCCTGCTCCTCCGACAGGACCCCGAGGTCTCCAGGTCAGGGGTGGGATTGGGCCCTTCTGGACCAGGCGTTTGGCTGCAGGAGGGTTGTCACACAGTGTTGAAATCCAGGCTCTGTGGAGCTTGAGTGCAGCGCTGCTTGGCTTGGCTCTTGCTCTGCTGGATCGTTAACTGGGGAAACAACTCTCTTTCCAGGTTAACTCAGGTCTATGTGATGATCTTCATTCCAGCGCTTCCCGTAAGTTGCTGCTAAAGCTGTTAGAAGCTCTGTATCCCTCAGGAACGTTTGGCAAAAGGAGGGTCTTTGCTCTGTGGATCATAGGGTGTGCTTTAGGGTCTTACAACATGTGCCTTGATCTTGGGCCTTAACAGATGTGCACTGGCCTGGCCAGCAGCTGCTGGACCAGCAAACACGCACTCTTGCCACTTGCTGCCCAAAAGCTTTTACTGCTGGCCACGTCTCTGCACAGCGAGTAACTGGTGAGGGACACTGGAACCAGGGCTCCAGGGCTCACTCTTAGCTCCGAGATAAAGGCTGCTGGGCTCTTGCCCAGTCACACTGTCCCTCTTGGGAGAGACTCCCCTGAGACAGCAGCACCCCTGGGAATAAGTTGCTCTAGGTTGATGCTTTCCTCCTCCAGGGTTTCCAGGAGGAAGCGCGGGAGGTTTCCCATTTGGAGACCGATGTCTCTTCCCAGGAGGAATGGGAAGTGCCTGTTGTTACTCCTGGCTTGGGGGCACAGGCAGTGCTGGCAGAGGTGACACTTCAATGAGACCATGGGAGCAGGGTGTTGGGCAGCGTGCCTGGCTGGGGCACCCTGAGAAGGTGGGGAGGGAGCTGAGGAGGGACCTAAACGGTGCCTGGCTGTTGAACCGTAGTGCAGTGGTGGTGATGGAATTAATCCTGACTTTTGCAGGCGGCATTTCTGTACCAGCTGCAGACAAGATATTTACTAAGTCAGGTATTGTATAACCAACCAGGTGCTGGGCCACAGATTAACGGTATTCTTAGGAACATGGATAACTTTGGGGATCTAAGTTCATCCTGTCCTGGGGACAGCTGCCATGCACAGCCATCCCAGGAACCACCCCTAGTTTGCTCCATTTCCCCATTGCTACCTCCCAGCTCTGCATTTTGTTGACTGCCCTGCATGCTGCTTTCTGCACGTCTAACCCAACCCAGCTTTATCTGAACTGGGAGCTGCCTTCTGGGCTTTCTCCTTGGGTGCTGATGAAAGTTTCCCCTGTATGCTTTGGATGGGGGCTTGGGCAGTGGGGGGGAAACAAGCTCCAAAGTCTTTCTTTGGCTTCCAGGCGATCATACTGCCCCAGGTGCTGACGGGGATTGCAGCCAACATCCTCAATGTGGCCATGAATGCCTTCTTCCTATACGCGCTGAAGCTGGGCATGGTGTAAGTGTAGCAGAGGTACAGACAGCCTCTCCCTGGGGGTAAGGGGTTGCTCAGGGCTGGGGGGTGACCTGGGTGCCCGGTTCTGCCACCCTCTGCCAGCCAGCCTGCAAAGATAACAGGGGGATCTGCCCCATCTCTGCAGCAAGACGTGAATGGGTGCCACCAGGTCTGTCCTGCTGTAGGAGAGGAGGTTTGGGAGGATGGCACTTGTAACCTGCCTGTCTCTCTCCCCAGGGGCTCTGCCTGGGCTAACACTGTTGCCCAGTACACCCAAGCCCTTCTCCTCTTCCTTTACGTGTGGTGGAAGAAGATCCACGTGGAGACCTGGGGAGGTACTGTTCACAGCTGAATCCTTCAAAATACCAGTGGGTGGCCCTGAGGACTTGGCACTGTCACCAGCACTGACAAAGGGATTAGCATCCCCTCACGGTGGGAAGATGCTATAGCCATGGCCTCAAGACCTTTACTCTATCTCCAAGGACATTTCTGCTGATCATCCTGTCTCAGGCACGCAGCACAGCAGCAAGACCAGGCTGATGTCCTGTGGGCTGGGGTGGTGGTGGTCGTCCTCAGAGAGTGTCCAGAAGAGCATAGGGCTCCTCTTCGGGGGAGGAGAAGTAGAGCATGCATTCACTCTGCTTCACCTCCTCGCTGCAGGTTGGAGCCAGGAGTGCCTCCAGGACTGGGGCCCCTTTATCCGTCTGGCAGTGCCCGGCATGCTCATGATGTGTATCGAATGGTGGACCTTTGAGATCGGGAGCTTCTTGGCAGGTGAGTCCAAATCCTCTTTTCCCTCTGGTTCAACAGGACCTCTTCCAGCCATGCCTGCTCTCGGGGCTGCCTCTGGAGCGTGTCCCCGAGCACCTCCCCTGCTGGGTTCATTCTGCAGGATGCTGCAGCTGGTAGTTGGGAACCCTGTAGTCGCTGCCTCCTTGTCAGCAAAGGAGAAGTTTTAATTCTGACCTGATGAAGGAAGTGATTAATCTTTTCCAGGGCTGCTCAGCGTGGTGGAGCTGGGTGCGCAGTCCGTCATGTATGAACTCTCCTCGGCGGCGTACATGGTAAGGGCTGGGTACATTAAACTGGGATCCTGGGAGGACACCCCAAACAATGTTCCTGCAGACCAGCGCTGGGGAGGGAAGCAGGGGTCAGTACCAGGCAGGCGATGACTCTCAGGTCTGCTGTGCAGCTGCACATCCAGGGATGTGCTGCGGGTGGGAAATCCCTTTGCTGCAGCAATGCCAATTTGTCCCATATTCCCTGCTGGGGAAGAGGAAAATTGCTGCGGGCTCTATTGGTACTCACCTTCTTCTTGTCTCCTGCCACTTAGGTGCCTCTGGGCTTCAGCGTGGCCGTGAGTGTCAGAGTGGGCAATGCCCTGGGAGCCGGGGATGTGGTGCAAGCCAAGACCTCCTGCATCACCGCCCTGCTGTGTGCAGGTCAGCCCGGGTCCTGCAGAAGGGAATGAAGGAGCTTGCTGCCCTTGAGGCAAGCGGTTTGACTATTTCTTTTTCTTTCAGAAATTTTTGCTGTGGTGGTTGCAACATTACTGGGAACCCTAAAGAACGTGGTGGGATACATCTTCACCAACGACAAGTGGGTTAACAGCTTTCTTTTGAGTCCTGTTACCTTCTTGGAGGGTGTGATTTGTCTCACAAGAGCTGCTCAGAAGCTGCTGACAGATAGGGGTTCATAAATCTCCATCTGGTGAACATGTTCCCCAAAAGTTCCTCCTCACTGCCCAGTGTCATTGGGCAGTATGGATGCTACTGGCCCTGGGATGCTACCCCAAGCATCCCCCCAGGTCTCGTGGGCTGGGATCAGGCTTTGCAGCTGCCTGAGAGACATGTCAGGACCCGAGTCCCTTGGGACCAGGCTGTGCTACTTTCCCTGACCAGTACATCCATCTTCCCAACAGGGAGATCATTACCTTGGTGTCCAAAGTGGTGATCATCTTTGCTCCGTTCCACTTGTTTGATGCAGCAGCAGTGAGTATTCCAGCACAGGGAGCGATTCCCCTCTGCAGGTTGGGGTGCGATGGAGAGCCCAACGCTGCCTCCAGCTCGCTCATCGTCTGCTAAAATCACACAGAGAAGCAAACTGATCTGTAGCACCTCAGTGTCCCTTGTGCGTGTAGCTGCCCATTGGCCTTGCTGCAAAACAACCTCGTTCTCCCTCTTTTTTCCCCCGGCAAAAAGGTTTGTCCCAGATTGTCAGGGAAGCACAAGCGAGCAGCTGGATCCTCAGAGCTGTCAGGTGCTCACAGCATAGCGGCCGTACTCGTACAAGGTGTTAGATAGTCATCCCAGCCTGTTCCCTCCTGTCCTGTCCCAGGCAGTGTCACTGTCCCTCCGCTGGCGTGCCTCTCTGTCTGCAGACAGACCTTCGCGAGCTGGGACGAGAGGAGGCCTGTGCCACGTGCTCCGTGATGTGGCTTTGGTTCTTCTTGGCTCTGTGGGACGGTGCTGGGGGTTCCCTGGTCACAGGGCAGTGCCATGCTCAGAGTTCTTGCGGTGGCACCTTCCAGAGCATGCGCTGTCCCACGCATTGGTCCGTCTGTCCGCTTTCCCTAGGCGACCTGCGGCGGCGTGCTGCGGGGCACGGGGAAGCAGAAGATGGGTGCTATCGCCAACGCCATCGGCTATTACGCCATCGGCCTGCCCATCGGCATCTCGCTGATGTTTGCAGCCAAGTTGGGGGTGTTGGGTACGTGTGTCCTCCCTGGGGCTTGGTGTGAGCTGCCAGCGCTGCTGCTGCTGGGCCAAACCCTGAGCAAAGGCTCAGCCCTGGAGCTGGGCTCAGATCTGCCTTTGTATCGCTGGGGCGGGGTGGCACGCTGAAGGGTTTAGCTGGGGTGGGCTTTGAGTAGTGCCCATTGAATGGGGGCTGAGATGTCCCAGTAAATCCAGGCTTGCTCCCAGCATAGGACATCCCCCCCTCCAGGAGCTGTTTCCTCTTGCCATGAAGACTGGGTTAGACCTGGGGCGATAATCTGACCCCACTGATGTCCTTGGGTGTTTTGGCAGCGGCTGGCAGAAGCGGGGTTTCCTCCAGCCCTCCCTGAAGTACCTCTCCATCGCTGCAGGTCTGTGGGTGGGGATGGTCATCTGCATCTCTTTGCAAGCCCTTTCCTTCTCGGCTTTTGTTGTGTGTGTGGATTGGAAGAAAGCTGCCGAAGAGGTGAGACGTGCTTCTAGAACCTCCTAAAAGACGGTGGGTGGGTTCCCATCCCAGTACCATGCCACAAACCTCTGGGGGAAGGCCAAAGTGAAATGGGATCTGTCCTCGCAGGAGCAATTTGGTGCTGAGGATGCTTTGGGAGGGTGGAGGGAGGAGGCTCAGGTTTTCTTGGCTGGGCAGGACACCCTTGCTCTGAGAAGAGCAACTCTTCCATGTGTTTTTAGGCTCAAGTCCGAGCTGGGCTGAAAAAACAGCTGGAAGATATGAACAGCAATGGTACAGCTGCTAACAAAACAGCTGCTCTAGGTATGTAACCAGGGCTGGCCACAGGGAGGGAGCCCAAATTCTCCACCCCACCTTTCCTTTCCATGACATTCCTGGCAGCTGTGTCTGTGCTGCAGGCTCGGATGGCTGGAGAGAGCACAGTGTCCCAGGGTGGGTGGTGGTCCCAGGCTGGTGACACTTCTGTACTTTGTGATGAGGCACAAGATACCCCGTTACCCCTCTCACCAGCCTACCTGCTCCAGGGGAGAGCCTGGACTGCTGGCCAGTGTCTGCCACACCTGGGGCCACCTGCCACTCTGCTGTGGCTGTCCCCATGTCCCTGAGTGCTGGGAAAGGACCCTCAGCACTGTCACTAGTGCTTGTACAGCCAGGATCCCCTGAATTTACAGCTCGACTTCCCTGCAGCACTCACCTCTCTGTTGAACAGATTACATCTCTGTTGACACGGACACTGGGGACACTGTGGTCCTGCACGAGAGCACTGCTGGAGGCGAGAGGCAGCCTGACCACCAGCTCATCACCCAGGAGGAGCCCGCCGTCGTCCCCGCTCCTCCCGCCGTGGTGTGGAGGGCTCTGATCATCCGCCGCGTGCTGGCTGCTGCCGCCGCTGTCGCTGTCCTGCTGGTGGGCATACTGGTCCGGCTCCTGACCAGCAGTGGCTAGAACTGGTGACCCTGGGGAGCTGTGCACGGAGCAGGAGGGCACGTGGTAACATCCCGGGAGGATGGTGCTGGGGAAGGAATTCCCCCTCGGTTCCTTGTTAAAGAGTCACCTTGCTCGGTTATCTGGTTAACTCACAACGTTTTATCCCACACATAGAGTTCTTAAAGGGGTGAGGATGTGGCACTGGGAAGGAAAGTGCTGGAGAGCAGGTCCCTCTTCTGCAGGGGTCTGGGCTGTCACTGGGAGGTGGCAGCGTGCCCTGGGGCTGGCCGGGGATGGAGACGGGGACCTTGTGCTGCTGTCCTGCCTGCTGCTCCCGGGGGACATTTGGCCGTGTCATTTGCTAAGGACAGAGGCTGCTGCTGCCCACAGCACGGTTCCTACGCACCAGTCTGTGCCAGCACCTTCCCGCGGCCGGGCAGAGCAGGGCTGGTGTTGCTGGAAGAGGACCGACTCTGGCGGCGGCCGGGCGCTGGCCCCGCTCTCCCTGCTGCGTGGCAGGCTCCGGGCCTAAAGCAACTCTTCTTTGCACTTTTGTAAGGTGGGATTTTTGATACAATAAAGTTTTCTAAGTAAATGTTGGGCTGTTAATGGGGTGTGAGTGTGACCCCGGTCATTGGCACGACTGAGCTGTTGGAGGCGAGACGTGCGCCTGGTTTGTGCGGCACGAGGGGCTTGCACGGGGCATGGCCCCAGCCCCCGGGGGCTGGCTCGGGGTGGGGGGGCAGCCAGGGGCTTGTTTGATCTGGGCTCCCGGCACGCTGCTCCCCCCAGGACAAAAGCAGGGTTTGCCCACTGTGATTGCTCCCACACTGTTGCTGAGCTGCACAACCCTGAAGAGCCACCAACAAACTGCCACATGTCTTCATGGGCCCCAGCTCCGCGTCCCCACCCCTGCACTCAGCACCGAGACCCTCGGACCTGACCCCAGGCGCTTACCTGCAGCCGTGTGAAGCTGCTGTGGTGTGGCACGTGCTGAGCCCGTGGAGGCGAATGTCACATCCAGCTGGTACACGGTCCCTCCCTGACACCNTGCACTGTGATTGCTCCCACACCCTTGCTGAGCTGCACCGCGGGGTGATGCACAACCCTGCAGAGCCACCAACAAACTGCCATGTGTCTTCATGTGCCCCAGCTCCGCGTCCCCACCCCTGCCCTCAGCACCAAGACCCTCAGACCTGACCCCAGGCTCTTACCTGCAGCCGTGTGAAGCCGCTGGGGTGTGGCACGTGCTGAGCCCATGGAGTCGAATGTCACATCCAGCCGGTACACGGTCCCTCCCTGACAC
>VZTO01024253.1:976-22277 GCA_013400615.1 Syrrhaptes paradoxus
AACTGTTCCCCCTCATCCTGTCCCTGCACCCCCTGACCCAGAGCCCCCCCAGCTCTCCTGTAGCCCCCTTTCAGCCCCGGAAGGTCTCCCCGGAGCCTTCTCCTCTCCAGGCTGGACAAGCTCACGGCAGCTCCGACACCCCCATAGGTGAGGGTGGGGGTCCCCAACAGCATCCCCTTCCCCCCCGCTCCCCAACACCTGACCTTGTTTCCATGAAGAAGAACTTGGGGAGGTAAAACTGAGGCTGTTCAGAAGCTGAAGGCAGCAAACACATCCCGGTTTCTCCCCTCCGCCAGCTGCACTGGGGACCATCAACAGGGTGCAAAAGNCGAACGCCGTAGGGCCAGGAGGCGGCTGCAGGAAGCGGTCGCAAAGATGCTGGAGGAAGCAGATGGGATCCTGTATCCACAGATCCACGTCCCCGTCACAGTGCTGCCTGACACCTCGCACGGCTCCTTCCCCTGCTCCAGTCCCCGCTTTCCTCAGCCAACCTCATCCAAAAGCTTCATTTTTTTTTTTTCCTTTTTCTTACACCTGTAAAATCAAGACATGCACAGTCAGCAGTGGGAAAAGGCAAAAATAAAGCTTGCGACAGCAGGGAACAGAAGACAGACCACATCTCCACGTGATAAAATTTTATTACAAAATATGAGCTGGATTAATAGTTTGGGGGGGGAGAGGGGTTATGTAACAAACAAAAGCATCACCGGAAAAATAAACCTTCCACCCAAGTTTTCCAGGTCCCCATTTTTTTGGTTTTTTTTTCACATTGTGTTCATCTCGGACAGTAAACGATCACTTGAACCCGCGCAGACCCGCGAAGCCGTACAGTGCTCTTTTCCTATTTACAGCGATTTTTTTTTTCCCCGCTATAATACAGGCACAGCAGAGACGAGGCATTTGTTCTACACCAAGCACGGGCTCAAAAAACCTTCCCGGGCTTGCAAACCTTTTCCAATGTCCCCGTCACTGAAGTGTCCCTCGGGATGGGGCTGGAGGGACCTTCATTCCGCCGGGGTTCGCACCCCCCAGCTCCGTCGCTCGGCTCCGAGCCGTCCCCCCCGTAGCAAAGGGGGGCTTTGCTCTGCCAGCATCGCTCCCCGGCTTGCTCCCGGGGAATCGCTGCCCTCGGACACCGAGAGCTGCCAGAAAACACAAGGCTAGAGACCGTCCACTTCTGTACACACAAAAAATAGAGAAATAAAAGCTGAGGCTTGCCATGGTTTTGCTTTGCATTTTTTTTTTTGCACTAGTCGAACATTTGCATGTCAGCGTTTTGCATGCGGAGCAGCCGTGCTGCTTGGGAAGCAAAGTTAAGACGCTTCTCTGCCACCCCCCATGAAATTAAAAAACAATAAAATAAAAATATATATATGTACACACAGAGTCTATGCGACGACGAGCAGACGCATTTTTTCCTGTAGTGAAAAAAAAATAAAAACAAGATCATCAGGAAAAATATTTTAAATTCCCCTAAGATTTAAAGCTGCCTGCTGGTGGTTTTGGCTTCAGACTGGTTTTCAGCAAACTGGTTTTAGGCCCCGTCAGCACAGTAGGAGAGAGATGGAAATGCAGGGAGGGGGTGGTGGGGAGAGGAGGTTTCCTTCTCAAAAAAAAAAAAAAGAGGGGGACAATGAGATCCCTCTGAGAGGGTCCCGGGTGAGGGCTAACCCCTTGCCCAGCCTGCTGGCCCAGTGCTGGGTGGCCCTGTGCTCACACGTTTTGGAGGTTCAACCACAACAGATGCACTAAAAAAAATAAAAATAAAAAATCTTCCCGCACGGGGGCTGCGGGGTCCTGGGGGGTGGCATGGGGACCACGGTGCCGCAGGCTCACCATGCCAGGGCTGATGTTCCCAGGAGCCCAACGGGTGCCAGCGGAGCAGGGTGGAGCCCAGCAGGTCCCAGCACGGCCGCGTTGGGTCCCCAGCAGCCCCACGGAGCCCGACGGAGCTTCCTGGAGACACCAGTGGGAACTGGCTGAGGCATCCCCGAGCTGCCCTGAAATTCCTTCGGCGTGAGCTCAGCCCCAGCAGACACGCACGCTCCTACATCCTCGTCCCACCTCCGTTCTCCGAGGGGGTTTTTCCATCATCAGAGACCTTCTCTGAGGCTCATCTCTCAAAAAAAAAAGCAAGAGGTCAAACTGCCCCCTCTGCACGGAGGCTTCAGGCCGTGCACCACCCTTTCCCCCCCGTTTTTTTGGGAGGAGATGGCACCGCACGCCCTGCCCGCTCATACGGCTCAGCCCAGCCTCCGGGGCGAGGTGGGAAGAGGGAGCCCAGGTCACGGTGGTGGCATTGGCAAGGTCCTGCTCTGTGACACCCTGACGCAGAGCCAGACATCCCCCAGCCAACAAGGTCGATGGCAAACGAGCCCGTTTGCTCCAGCACCCACCAACGTCCAGCGAGCTGCGACGACAAGCCATGAACGAGCTGGGAAAAGGAGGTGGAGGACGTACACGTGGTGGGATGATTTCTGAGCCAGACTCTCCAACCCTCACTTGAACACGGTGTCAAGAGGGTGCCGTCATTGAGCTCTCCAACCAGGCGAAGGTCTGGAAAGCCCTTCTCCTGCACCATGGGGAAAGTCACCCCAGGCGACTTGCGGCAATTCGGCGACCTGATTTCACCCTCCGTTCCCATCCTCCCCGGTGGCACGGAGAAAGGAGAAGGCTTCTTGCCAAAGAGCCGCGCGAAGGGCTCGCTGCAGGGCTGCACCACCAGCCCCGGGCACAGCATCCATCCCAAAGGCTCCACCGTGCCGTGCATCCCCCCAAAATCCTTCCTGCCCTCCTCTCCGGCCAGAGCAGCCACGTGCGCCGCAGGTGCGAAGCCAGGAGCCCAGCTGCGGTTTTTGGCTACAAGGCGGTCGGTGGCCTTCCCAATTCCACCGCGTGAAGATGTCACCGATCAGCGTGGCCTCTCAGTTCCCACTGCAGACCCGCGTCAGTCGCTGCGTTACTTGAATTTGTTCGAGGAAGAAAAAAAGAGGAGGATGGTGTGGGGGAAATCACTGTCCTGCTGAGCGCACCGGGCCCGTTATTTGTTCTTGATTTATTTATTATCTGCAGGGCTGCTGTTGAAACTGGCCTGGCCGGGTCCTTGTTCTAAGTTTAACCCCCGGGAGACTCTGAAGAACGACCACGCGGCACAGCACCCCACGGGAGGAGAGGGAAGGTGCCTTACGGAGCCCGAGGTGGTGAACCTGCGAGGTAGGTGATTACGATCTGAACAGGAGGATTTACTGCAATTGGTTTCAAAGATGCTTTTCACTTTTTTTTTTTCTTTTTCTTTTCTGTACGGAAAAGACCGGTGTGATCGGCGACGGCCGATTCCTTGAGCGCATGTTCAAGGCACAGCGTCATTCTGTGATTCCAGAGCTTTATCAGTGGCTCTTTTGCAGTCCTCTGAGTGGCTCCAAGACCCATGCTGGTCCTCCCAGAAACATCTGAAGTCAAAATTCATCTCAGAAGCAGAAATGCTAAGGACACAACCAAAAAAACCTCACCAAGGAGGGCAGATCTTCACAGCCCTGAGTGAGCTGGCTGCCAGGAAGCCACGGGCGGGCTCAGCGGGACACAGATGATGGATTTTGTCATCTGCTTCTGTGCTGTCCCTTGCTTGAAGGCACATCAGGCGAGTGCGTCACGAGCCCTTTCTTCTCAGCCCCCACAGACACTGGGATTGTCAACCCAAAGAGCCCCGACCGGGACAGAGGTGCCACATCCACGGGGCAGTCCAAGAGGATTGCACCGAGGGCTGGAAGTGAGACCTCTCGTGCACAGCCGGGCCACCGACCCGTCACCACCCTCCACAGGCACCGCCCTGGAAGGGGGAAAGAAAAAAAAATCCCATGGAGCTCGAGACACGAAGGACAGTCGCTCCTGAGTGACAAATAAATAGCAGGTTTGCCAGAAGAAAGCCCTTTGGAATCCAAAGTCCATCGCCCCAGTGCTGCCAGGAGCCTCGTCACAAGATCAGTCTGTAATTATAATGCTTTTTTTTTTTTTTTAATGAGATTTCTTTAAAAACCAGAAATAGTTGGGGACAGGGCTTGCAGAGGGGGCTTGCTCCCCGCTCCTGTCCTGCCGGTTGATCACAGCATGGGTTTGTTCCTACGTACGAGAAGAGGACAGGCCCCTCGGAAAAGGGGAAAAAAAAAAAAAGTTTCAGCTGCTCTTGGAGAAGTGTCGAATGTAGGCGGCTCCTAGTTCTGGTGCCGCTTCATGTGGAGAGCCAGATGGTCGGAGCGGGAGAAGCACCGGCCGCAGGCGAGGCACTTGAAGGGTTTGGCGCCCGTGTGCTTTCGGTAGTGCCGGGTCAGCTCGTCGGAGCGGGCAAAGCGCCAGTCGCAGCCTTCCCACGTGCATTTATAGGGCTTCTCGCCTGCAGGGAAGAGCCACAGGTCACAGGCATTCAAAAACCGACGCAGACACGCACCTGCCCAGCCTCCCAAACCCCCACCGCGTCCCCCCAGGGGTGTCCGTCCCCCTTGGGATGCCCCAGAGGGCACCCGGGGCTGCCCCGCAGCACACCAGGGCTCGTGGCCCCACTGATGTGTCACACTACCGGGGGTCACCGGCTGTCCACGGTCCGTAGCCACCACGGGACCACCACTTGTGGAGCTGCAGTAGCCAGGACTTGCCTGTGTACACCCCCCTGCTTTGCTTTCTAGGCAATCCTGGTGGATTTTGGAGCATTTCTGGCTAAAATTTTTTCTGAGATCTTTAACTAAAAAAGCCAAAAATTCCTACGGAAGGTCTTCCTGGTCATACAGGTGTGGGGGGGGGATCAGGAGGAAGCAGGGGGTTAAACCACAGAAATTTTCCTCAAATCCTCCCATCTTTGAAACCACCACCTAACACAAGCCCCGCGGCAGCTCTCCCTACACCAAACACGATGTTTTCTTCAGAGCATCTGGGTGATGTAATGCCTCTGCCCTCTCCCCCCCCCCGCCTCATCCACACCTATTCCCAAACTGAAATAAATTAAATTGTGCAACCTCTCAGCCAGCTGGGAACCGGGCTGGAAAAGCCCGTGGCTGGTTCCAGCTCCCCTGCGTGCCCGAGTTGTAGAGCTGAACTCTGGCTGCAGCCCTCTCCGTGCGTGGGTGTGGTGCTCTCAAATATTAGCCCTCGCTCTTAACAGCCTGAACAAGCAGGCAGAGTTCAGAGAAATGTGCTGACTTTCCCGACCTCAAATATTTACCGTTTCATCGGCCAATTGCCGAGCGCACCATCGCGGCACGGATGCACGTACGCACGCAGCGTGCACGCACAGGCATGCGTGTCGTGCTCCGACACGTCTCCCGCTGAACGGGCCGGTCCTCCCCGCAGCCTGGGCGCTAGGCAGGCGGCGGGGTTGGCTGGGAAATAGAAAACATTTCGGCGACAGCAAGATCTACGGTGCCGTGCACGCACCGGACCAAATATGAAAGCACAGAGGCGCAGATCTGGAGGAGCCAGGGAACATCCTGCTCCCCAAAAAGCCCCCGCCGGGGAGGAGGGAGGTGGATTTTTTTATGGCTGGGGTAAATACAGCCCTTAAAGTCAATTTACAAGCGGCCCGCTGGGGGATCGCGGGGTTTGCGTTAGCGTGCTGTAAGACAAAGGCGGGATTTGCACTGCGCAGCCCCAGACATTGTCCCAGGCGGGTCACCTGGCTGGGTCACCCCTACCGAGGCCCTTCAGTTTCAAACAATAACAGGTTGATCTCCAGGATAGAAACAAAATGCTTTCCATTGTGCCACGAGCTGGCTCCATCTCCCAGGACAGCACGGCAGGGCAAGCTCAAACAAAGGACCCGAGCTGGCATTCCCAGCGCCCGGGGAGGCGGGGGGGCAGCCCCCGGGTTATATATTTAATCTCACAATGGCACCCAGGAAATGAATGGTGTCTCCGGGAGATGAATATGGCCCAGCCCATAGCAACGGGCAAACCACAAGAAAAGATCTGGGAGATCAGGTACTGCTCAGCCCAGCTCCCATCAGGCGAGGAACCCAGAGGAAGGGCGTTATTAACCCTTCAAGTGATGAAGCTGAAGCGGTGTCGAGCGTACTGAGCTGGCAGGAGTTGGGACGGGACCTGCCGGTGCAGCTCCGGTGCTGTTCTCGCCTCAAAAATAAAACATGAGGCTTCAAAAACCGGGCGCAGACACCCTGAGCCTGCCTCTGGCTCTCTGGTTTGGATTCCTGTCTTTTTTACCCGTCCCACACCACCACCAGTTTTCTTGACTACTGGGGTCACATCCTCCTTCACCCCTCTGCCTTTCCCTCTTACAGCAAGAGAAGGGGAAGGAGGCGGATGCACTTGGATTTCCAGCCCAGTTACTGGGAAATCTGAAAAAATGATCACATTTTACTGGGTTCAAAAACCACCCCGGTTGGCCTGGATACACCTTTATCTTGTGACGTGTCTCAGATGGGTCACATCTCTGGGCACAGAGCTGAGACCCGCGCTCCAAAGGGAAAGGGAAAAGAGAGATTTCATTAGAAAGGCAGAGCCCTGGCGCAGCCCTGAACACAGACCGCTGTTGTGACAAATGCTTATCGCCAGCCAGCTCTGGGAGCTGGGACAATGTCTTTCCTGTTCCTTTCTTCCACCCCTTCCGTGTTGTTCTCCAGCCTGCTCCTACCCAGGCCCTGCCAAAAAAATATTGTACCTCATGCACAAAGAAAAATTCTTTGCTGGCTTGTTCGAAGGGCTGATAAGATGAAAACGGAACGGAGCCAAGTGCAAGAACTGATTCCCAGCCTCAGGATGGGTTTTGTTCGTTGTTAATAAAAAAGAAAAGTGAACTCTGGGCCAGCTTAATTGCTTTCAGTAAAGATCAGCCCTTCTATAAAAGAGATTTATGAGGGCACTGATGGTTCCTGGACTACCTGGGGATCTGATAACGTTTCAGGTATAATAAATGCCTTAATGAGGAGACCTGTGCTTGAATGCACAAGTGCCACGGAGCTGGCTTTACCCCGGGAAGCTGGCTGGGGTGGGAGCTCCTCTGTGCTAGTGACCCTGTTTACAGCAGCCAGGGCAGCCCACAGCACCTCTGCTCTGGGGAAGGAGGGCTCAGCCCTCCTCTGATGTATTCTGAGCCCTCCTCTGATGTATTCTGAGCCCTTCTGTGTTTGTGCATTGGGCAGCTCCAGTGGTCCACCCCTGGCAGGGGCTCAGGGGACAAGCCCTGGGCACAAGTGGTCTGTGTAGCTGGTAGACAAGGAGCTACGAGGGGTTCTTTCCTCTCCTCGGGAACCACAAGGGCACTGGGCACAACAGACACAGCCCTGGTCTCCTCCGAGGCACCACACGCCTTCACACAATCTTTCTGTAGGCCAAGCAGGATCAGACCCGGCTTTGGGAGATCTCAAAGGAAGAGCTCAGCGTGACAGAGGTTTGGGGGCACCTCCACCTCCCAATCCATCGAGTCCAGAGCCCCCAAGAGTTCTCCTAAATCCTAGACCAGCCCTCTGGAAGGCAAGCGCACACAGCAGCGCACAGTCGCGATAAACCAGTGCAACCATTGGGCTTTTGTTTAACACATCCATGGATTCAGCGGTGCTCCTTACCCCAGTAACCGCTCTAGATTAAGGTAATCACCCAGGCTATATAACCAGTGCCATTAACAGGCGCAGGATGAGGAGTGGAGGCTGGCAGAGCTTCCTGACCATGTGCTGCTCCTACCTGTGTGAGTCCTCTGATGTGCCTTCAGGTGGGAGCTCTTGGTATAAACTTTGGAGCAACCTGCAGAAACAGAAAAGACACAATTTCCCCGTGAGAAAGGGGCCCTTGCTCCAGAACATTTCCATCTGAGGTTAGGGATAGAGCAGGCCTGAAAATCATCCTGCAACAGCATGCAAATAAGCCTGGCTACACCTGGTGTGTTTCCGCAGTCACTAAGGAGCATCTGTTCCCCAAGACAGACAGACAGACCTTTGCGACACACCGCCTTTTGCCACGCAATCCGGACACCCGTGGGCATTGTGCTGGGAATCGCAAAGGGGGGGGAGAGTCAGACACAGAATTTCAAATCCCCTCTTCCACAACCAGGACTTCAAGGCAGGATGGAAACATGAAATTCACCACCGTTAGCTGCTGGCCTTGCGCTGCCCTTTGTCTTTCGGGATTCCAGATGTAACCGATATCACTGCTGCAAGGCTGGAGGGAAGATGTTCCAACAGTTCCAGCCCCAGCGGGTGTGGGGAAAATGCTGCAGGAAGCAGGAAACACCAGGTACACTGTGGAGCCACAGCCTGGCTTTCAGCATCCAGAACAAAGCCAGTGGGAAGGGTTTTTTTCATAAGAGCAGCAACCACAGGTTTAATCAAAGAAAGGCTCCTAACAGAAACACCGTGGCCTTGGCAAAGCTTTCAACAACAGGCGTCTCGAAATGAATCATTGCTGGTTCCTCATTTCAGTTAGATAAAGCTTAGAAAAGCTTCTCATGCTGCCTTTATGGCCCTGCTTCCTTGTGTTTTGACAAGTATATTAAAATATAAATTTGAATTTTTATGACTTGCACAAGCAACACAGTCCTGCTTTTCATTCCAGTGCTTCCACACAGCCTAGAGTCGACTCGTGCACGAGATCAGCTCTCCCCTCCCCATGGGAGGAGGGATAAGGGCTGCTGACCCCCTTCACCTTTGCTTCTGATGCTCTGAAGTCTCAGAGGTCCCTGACACTCAGGAGAGAGATGAGGACGCATGAGCCCCAAGGCTGCCTCCCCGCTGGGCAGGGAAACGAAGCCAGCCGAGCCCCAGAGCGGCTTCCAAACCCCGAGGGAGCAGCACAGAGGAGCCAGAGCAAGGGCACGGCCGAGCTTCGTTCCCCGATGAGCACGCGGAGGAAAAAGTGCCGGGGCCACCGCCTGGAAACGCAGATCAGGGCTTTGCAAACAGGTCTCCCCTGTTCCTCCAGTTCCCGGTGTGAGCTCCGCATGCCTCCTGCCGCACGCAGACACGGCACCGAGACCTCCTGCCCCTGCCATCGGTCCTGACAGGTTTCACCTCCAGCTGAACCTCAGCGTGAAGGACGAGGAGAAGCCCCTCCGTTGTCTCTGCACGTACACACTATCAAGCCACACGGTGTTTATTCAGCACAGATTGTGGGTTTTTTTCTTTTTTTTGCACCACAGATGGATTCCTGCTTTCCTATGCAGGCCACAACCCTGCTGCAAACAGGCGAGCTTTGCCTTGGTACCGCATCCTGCGGGATGAGGCTCCTGCTCTGAGCAGTTCTGACGAGAGGGCAGGGGTCTGGCTCAGAGCAGTGGTCTGCTCACACCTTTAATCTCTTTCCCACCACGGCCAGCAGAAGGAAAAAAAAAAAATCAGCGCAAGCTGTTACCCACAAGAACACGGGCACAGCTTCTGGCTCAGAAAGTCCCTAAGCTGCAGGTTGCCAGAGGGTGGGAAGGTGTCAGCACAGAAAGATCTCTCTAAACATCTCCTAAGCCCTACTCTCACAGATTTCCTCGAGTCACAGCTGGAGACAGGATCTGGGCTAGACGGGCCTCGGGGCTGACCTACTGCAGCCACTCCGTGCCACGGAGAGAGCACATAAATCTCGCAGGAGGCAGTTAGGAAATGACTTTCCTCAGCTCACACACCTCCATGGGAAATGTTTGCTAATCCCCAGCAGCTCGATGGCTGGGGCTCGGCCCAGGAAGCGGGAGGTGTGTGTCTCTGCACAAGGACTGGAGATTTCCAAGCCCTCACGCTGGTTTCACTGGGGTTTCTCGCCAAGGACATGATTGCTTCTCTCCTGTGAACGAGAGTTTGGAGCTGTGGGTCCCACGAGCTCTCTGCACAGTGCAGGAAACCCTGCGAGATGTCCTGCTGCCAAGGCATCCCAGGGCTTTAGCTGGACACACTCACGCAATGAGGTGACACCCAGGGAGCAGCCTCAGCTCTGGGCTGAGCATCACACACCATCCTGATGCAGCACATGAAGCCGCTGAAGGACACGACACAGAGATATTCAGCTCATTGCCTCTCTGGAAGAAGAGAATTGAGGCTACAGAGGGAAACCGTAAAGGCTGCTCATGGAAATTACTCAATGGTTTGCCACTCGTTGTGGGAGAGCGGGAAAGGAAAGGTCAGGGAGAAAGTCAGGATGGCTTCACCTGCGGAGAGCATGTGGCTGCTCAAGGTCAGGCAAGACCGGAGAGGAATGGGCAGCTAAGGCAGCAGATTTCCAGGAGCATCCCGGTGCTTTGCAGGAGCTTTCTGCCTCCCAGAGACAGCCCTGCTTTCCCCAGAGTGCAAAGAGGTAAAGGGAAGGGGAGAAAAAAAGGCATCAGCTAGCATAGGCAGGATCAACCTCTTCTACTCCCCCGGTGGTGGCAGGAACCCCCATTCCCTGGGGCTTTCCAGCCAGCTCCGTAGCTCCCTTCATCACACAGACAAAGTGATTTTGGATTAAACTCCTGCGGAGGCCCAAGGCAGCCCCCAGCCTCCGTGTGTCGAGAAGAGACCCCCCCCACCTCCAAAGCCAAGCCGGTACATCACCCATGAGCATACCTGGGTAATCGCAGTGATGGATTCGCCTTTTCTCCAGCTCAGGGTTGTTGCGTCTGTTGTACTTGGGGGGCTGCATGACAATGTGCCCTTGGGAGAGGGTCCCAAGGCCATTGGGGACTGGGGGGACCTGGGATGACTGGACCAACTTCAGTCCAAAAGTGGCTTCATAGGATGGTGGGGGGGAGATGGTGTTGATGAGCTCGGGCTGATTTTCTGGGCTGCCGGGCTGTGAGTTGGGGGGCGAAGGGGGCAGGTTCACCCCCGGAACAGCGTAGAACTGCCCCGAGATGTTGAAGTTTCCCTGTCCCTGGGAGACGTGCGGGTACTGCTTCACCGGCCCCCCGGGATGGAGAGGCCTGTGCACCACGCTGGACATGGTGCTGCCCGTGGACATGGTGACACCGCTCAGGCTGTTGATGGCCGTGGTGCTGTTGGAGGATGACGTCAGAGTGGTGATGTCAGCGGTTCCGTTGCCAAGAGGCATCTGGTAAAGCTGGGGTGGCTGTGGATGGGTGGATAAGGGGATCTCAGAGGGCATCTCCTGCTTGATGAAGATGTTGTTCACTGCCACCGACTGGGGCATGCTGAAGACGCTGGTGAAGTCGGGCAGGGTCTGCGTGGAGCCGGAGGCAGAGGAGCAGGGCTGGGCAAAGCTGGTGCCAGGCTCCGTTTTGATCTGTGGGAACGGCGTCATGGGTTTGGGCGGCCGGTAAAGTCCAGTGCGCAGGTGCGTCGTGTCCGGCAGAATGACGTTGATGTTCACGCTGTACGGCGTAGAAGTGGGCTTGTCTGTGGAGAAGAACTCATCCACCACCGAGGCGCTCTCCCGGCGGTACTTCTTGTCGGGTATCATCGGGATGGGGGGCATCTCGCTTGAGAGGTACTTATCCATCTCAGACCGTGCCTATGGCAGAAAACACAGACAAGAGAACTTGTGAAGTGAGCTGGGCACTCTGCTGGGGGGAGTCCAACATTCAAGGAGTACTTAACTGGGAGGAAAATGGAGAGAGCAGCAAGAACAGCCCAGGAGTCACAGGCTGTGGTGCTTCAGCTCCAGTCTCTGACTCAGCCACAGACGCCCCGGGAGTGAATCACTGTCCTCTGTCCCACTCCCCTCCTACCTGTCTGCACCGATAGCAAAGGGGACGCCGGGCAGAGGATGCAGTTACGAGGGAAATAGAGCCTGATAAGAGCCACGCTTTAGGTACACAGCTTTAGTCACACAAAGAAGAGAATGTAACACTAGAAATTATTAGATATTGATTAGATCTGATGCAGAAATGTTTCCCTGTGCGGGGGGTGAGGCAGTGGGACAGTGGCCCAGAGAAGCTGTGGGTGCCCCATCCCTGGAGGGGTTCAAGCCCAGGCTGGATGAGGCTTTGGGCAACCTGGGCTGGTGGGAGGGGTCCCTGCCCATGGCAGGGGGGTTGGAACTCGATGATCTTTAAGGTCCTTTCCAACACTAACCATTCTGTGATTCTATGACAAATGGGATGAAATCAGCAACCCTGCTCCAGTCAGCCTCACGCTTTGGGCATGTTGGATCTGCAGCCCACCTTAGTCATGCTGGCTCTGGTCTGCTGTAAACTCAACAGCCCGAGACATGTTGCATTTTATTCTAGGACAGCATCTGTCATTAACCGAGAATATTCTAGGGTGAAATCTTTAACTAATTGAGAATAATTTGGGCTCTAGCCCTACAAATCTAAGTGATGCTGCCACTAAATCAGTGGCCTGTGAGCCTAAAATGGAAACTGCCAGGCACACGGCTACTGTCTTGCCTTGGTGAAGTGACTCTGCCCTCACCCAGCCTTTGGTTTAGCTCTGGTTTTGTAGAGCTGTTTTTACAAGTCTGGGTCCTCCATGCTGACAGGACCTCTGGCTCAGACAATCACCGCTTGCCAGGTTTCTTCCCCTCCTGGTTCACATCTGATGTGGCATCAGGCCCACGCAGGCATCATCCAGGCCCAATAATTCATCAACCGGATGGAGCAATCCGCTAGGAAATTCATCCCCTGGCATTTGATGACTCAAGTTCTGCTCTTTGTGGTTAAAGATACCAGCGCTAATGCTCTTCTCTAAAGCTCCAGCCTTTAATTATGTGGTTATCCATGTGTCAAGCTCATTGCAAAGCCCTCGTAGACTCATTCATATGTAGAGGAGCTGGCAAAACCACCAGGTTTCCCTGGCAGAGCCTACAGCGCACTTGAGGAGAGGAAGCTGATCTCGCCCCACACCCTGCGTGCTCCAGCCGAGGGTTTTACAGCTCTGAACTATGTCACCGGAGTGCAATGGGCCAAAGTCATCCCTGCTGCAACTTCACTGCTCTTAACAAAGCTGGACGGGACCCAAGAGATTTCCTCGCCCTTTCCAGCGAAACGTATCACCTGTGCTTCCACCTAATTCCAAAAGCCTTTGCACCTCTGCAAGCCATACTGACAACGCATCGGTAAGCTGGCTTCCACCCAAACCCAGGTGCTTGCCACAAATACACCCTCTTCTACACGGGCAGAAGCTCAGAGCAGCTGGACTGGGAAGTGCTCCGCAGCACTGGAGCCGAGCACACGGCACTGGGACTGCGTTTTCTGTGCTGTGTTCACTGCACCGGTGTGTGTACGCACCGTGCTGTAAATCCTGTCCGCCCTCATCGATCGTGCAGGCCCTGAGAAGTCCCTGCCCTCATTAAAGGAAGCTACAAGCTCACTTTGTGTCACACCCTCACCTAACCTCCTCTGCTCGAGGCAGCGCTGCCCCCAGCAACACCCCCACTCCATGCTCCATACCCTTGCTCAGGCACACCCTAAAGCCATCAGCAGGAGGCAGGGAGGAGAATCAGAGACCCTCAAACTCAGCCCTCGCAGGCTGGTCCAAAACCCCCATTTCCTCCCTGCTCCTCCCTGCAGCACCCAGCTTGGGTTCCTGCCGGGGGGGAGAGCCATGCTGCCGCTCTGGGGCTGAACCCTGCGCACCCACACGGGCACACTGCTGTGACCCTTGGGAGCCAGCTTGCTCTAGGCAGTACCAGCGGCTCCGGATGCCGTACATACCTGAGCAATGAAGTGACCCACTTGCCAGGAGTGGGGGCAGGGGAAGGTGTTGGATGCCTTTTACTTCTACACTTCCCTTATCTCTGGCATTTAACTCTCCCACCTTCAGTTCCCAAGGGAAGGTCTCTCCTCCTCACAACTCCAGTGGGTCCTTATGTGGCAGGTGACCAAGCAGGTCACCACGTTCAATGCAGAAAAGCACAGAGGGCCCTAATTTCAGATCCAAAACCTGCATTCTCAGCCAGAGTCCTCCTGTCCACTGCCTGCCCCCCTGTCCAGTGCCTCCCAACCTCCTTTCCTCTCACACCCACCCCTACCTTGAGCAAAGTCTTCTTCCCTGATAAATCCACGTCTGATCCTGAGGAGCCCCAGGGTCCTGGGGAAAGGGGGTGTTAAAGGGGAGCTGCTCAGCAGCACAGAAGCGATGGGCTGTCACCAGACAGGAGGGGACACCAGCTGCAGCCCCACCGGTGTGTGCAGGGCTGGGTTGGGGACGGCCCCACCCCGCTGCAATCCAGACTGATGACTGTCACAAGTCCCACATGACCCCGAGGGCCCCAGTGTCCTTTGAAGAGGGAGGAAGGCACACTTTGCTTGTTTGTGACCCAGAAGTGCCTGGCAACCCCAGCCCACTGACACCCAACACCAAACCATTTCCCCGAGCACCTCCCAGCCAGTGCTCTCTCCAAAACCAGCTCCTCGGCGCTGGGTTAGCACAACTGGCATGACTAAGTGCTGGCATGTCTGGGTGGGATCCAGCTCGAGCATCCTGAAGGCAGGGGTCTCTGGCTGTCACCACGGCTCCTTTCGCTGTCAGTGGGGACCCAGTTAATGGAAACGAAGGAGATAAAGCTACACGGGCACCCGGGTGGCTTGCACAGATGGAGATATCATGAGCAGAACGCACCCTGACCGGTGGCAGGGCCAGAAGGAGGGAGCAGAGCTGCCACCATACCCTTGCCAGCGGATCTGGGTGGCCTGTGCCGGGGTTGGGCGGGTGGGGGGAAGCCCCAGCTTAACCTCTGGTGGGCTTTAGCGGTACCTCTCACCAACAGAAGCATGCAGAGGGAGGAATGAGGAAAGCTCTTCACCTCAAGAATGAGCGGTGGCATCCTCTGCTCCATCCTCATCGGGTGCAGCTGCGGGGCAGACAGTGCTGGGTTAGTGGGGCAGCCTCCACCGGGGTCTGGCCACCCCCCCCCCCCAGACCTTCCCAACTACCCCCCACTCTCCCCAGACCCTCAGAGCCCCCAGGGCCCCAAGCCACCCACCCTGTCAGGTCCCTGCTGCCATCACCCCCTCCTGCCCAGCACCCCCCCGATACCCCCCTCCCTTGGAGTGGGCACCCACCCCAGGACCTTCTCTGCAGTTTGTCTTCAGCAAGCCCGTTCCTGGGCATAGCCATCTCCAGAGGTGGAAAGACTTTGCCAGGACTTAAATCTCCTTTATCGCTCCCCGTACGCACTACGGCGTGCTCGCAGAGCTCCTGCACACCTCTCTCCTCCTGCCTCGATTCCCCCCAGCTTTCCGCAGAGGGCTGGGAACTCTTGCACATCTCTCACCCCAACTTGGAGCCTTTCTCCAAGGTCAGTGCCCAAAAGAAGCCACAGTCCTCCCGCACCAAGTAAAGGGGAAGGATTCTCCCCAAATCCCAGAAAAGCATTTATCTGCCTGCTGCGGGTCCAGTGCCAGCCTGTGTGTGCCCCGTTCTCATTCCACGTCCTTCTCCTGCAGCCACCGCTGCCCACTTGCTTTCAGCATCCCCGCTTTCCCCTCCACAGTCCCTGGGCTCCACCCTAACCTCCACCGTTTCTCCAGTTCCACACGACTGTGACAAAGCCCTTTCTCGCCTCCCCAGTTTGGAGCCACGTACACATTGTCAGGCTGCTCAGCAAGGGCTAGAAACCAGCCCAGGCTTCCCTCTGTCTCACAGAAAACCAGCAAAACCAACTCCATGGACTCAGGTTTTTTCCATTTTTAGGGTGTTCATATTCTGGGAGTTGGATCTAAATGGAGGATGTTCCTTCCAAGGGCACAACAGACCACAGAGCCACCCGTCAATAAAAGCACTGAACTCCTGGGGTGTTTTCTCCCCAGAGCCCTAGCAGCTATTTCTGACCACGAAGGAGGGTCCTTCCAACCTGCCGGAGAAAAGAAAGCCAAAAACACCACGCAGGAAAAGGAAAGGGGTTAGAACAAGCGTTCTGTCCACCCCAAACAAGGCCATTAGACACCAGTTTGTGTCACTGGACCAGCAGGACCATCCGAACCTGGGACCTGGCCACCAAAATACCCCAGAGGGCAAGGCAACCCCAGCAGCCTCTGAAGGAGGCATCTGTTGTGAAGCACCCAGCTCTGTGAGAGCAGTGCAAACCCAGCCCTGCGAGCCAGCCGCTCAATGAAGACAGCGGACGCTGAAGCCCTGCTTCCCCCAGCTCTCCCCTGCGTGGCTTCTCCCGGGGCACCGGCATGAGTGTCCCCCCCTCTGCCACCTGTGAAATTTCACAAATCCTGCAGGAACCTCTTGCCTTGGAGACCTCTATCCCTCTTTCAAATATTGTCAAAGGCAGGGTGAGGCGTTATCAGGACGTCGATCAATACACACAGAGTCCAAGACAAACATTTCTTGGGAGGACGCAGAAAAAAAAAATAAAAAATAAAAAAACCCCACGGTGCTTGAGCCAACCGTGCCTTTTTGCCAGCGATTAACCACGAGCATCGCTGGAAGAGCACTAGGCTGTCGAGGCAGGAGGCGGGACGTGTCTCTCCCATGATTAAACGCTTTCTAATCTGAAGTTGATAAATAACAAACTGCCATAGAAACATCAGATGTTGTCACCACAGGGACAGCGAACAAGGAGAGAAATCAATGTTTGCTAAACAGGCAATGAGCTTGTAAAGCTGGCAGAGAGAGCGGCTGGGGAGGAAAGGGCTCTGCACGGGGAGGGGGGGAGTTTCTTCAGGACTTGGCAGCTTCGAGCCCTGCGCCTGTCCACAGCCCCCCCGTCCTGCTCTGTGACACTGGCAGGCACCAAGCCGTGTCCCCCCCCCCTTGCTCCCAGCCAGCCCCCCCCCACCATCCTGTGCTGGTCACTGATGCAAAGAGCTTTTTGGGAGAGGGGTGCAAGAAAAATGTCAGCTTTGCCCGTGCGGGTCAGGCAGCAGCACAGCCTGAGCCGTGGGGGTTCAAGGGATGGGGGAAACGGCCGGACACCCACTCCAGGGACAAGGGGGTCCCTCCTTGGGGCGAGGGACCCTCCCAGAGCACAGGCGTGCATGTGGGACAACGGCTGCGGCTGGGATTACGCAGTACAGCCCGTTTCTCATACGTGCACCTGCATGAAACCCCAGCCTCCAAGGGAATCAGCAAACAATGGGGAGGATAATCATCAATCAAAAACCATGGCAAGTACCTGGCAGTGCCCCTTTAAAGGCACATGTTATAAATAGACCGTATTTATATACAGATTTGGTTCAATATCAGCATTTATTGTCTCCTAGTTAAATATTGACCTGAGTAAATATTTGTTTCTCTGATCATTTGGTTTTGATATTGACCTCGATCGACGTTATTTTCTGTTTGTTCCTCAAGTCTTCTGGAACTCTCTGCAAAACGAGATTAGCAAAGCAACCCCCGGGACTCTTCCTTTCAAGTCCAACGTTTAGCCGCACCGTTGAGGCAGCGGATCCAAACCCTCTGCTTACGCAGGTGGAGCCGGGCTGCAGAGGACCCCGGCTGGACTCCTCCAGCTCAGAGAGGTGAGGAGCAACTCCAAGAAACTAGCATTCAGCTGGGTCTGCATCGCGTGCGGTGTAGCCCATCCGCACCAGCTTTGCCCACCTGGGAAGCCGTCATCTAAGCTGAAGTCTCTGTGCAAGCCCTCTCGGGAGTCCATGGAGAAGACTGCCAGAGGGACGTTGCCCACCAGCTTTCCCTCTTGAAGCTGTCCCACCTTTCCACCACCCAGAGCAGCTCCTGGAGCAGGACAGAGATACAGCCTTTCTCCAGGTTTCTGCCAGGAGCTCACGGACGGCCCAGGAGCTGAGCCGCACTGCTCCGGAGGGTTATTCTGATATTGCTTTCTGCCCTTGTGTTTGAACTGCCCCAGGGTAATTATCACCTCTCAGAAACAAGGAATTTCCTCGAGGCCAAGAGTCCCCACGAAGGCAGATGTGGGCAGCCGGGAGCTTGGCCGGTCGTTGGCTGAGCCAGTAGGCAGCAACATTTCCTGCAGACTTGCTGACTCTGTTTGCTATTCCTTTCCTCCGACAACTGATAAAGACTCACTCAAAGGCAATCTACCTTGGTTATTTATCACAGAAATCATGCCACTACAGTCAGCAGTCCCAAAGGCCAAAGAAACCAGGAAAAAACACCTCATCCAACTCCAAGGTCAAGTGACTGGAAGAGGAACAATCTGGAGCAGCCAGGCTCCAGCGGGCTCTAGGAGAGCAAGCAGAAACCTCTGCAAAAATAAAGCTATAAAGACTGAAAAATAACTAACAGGGTAGACCCAAGAGACACTGAGCTTGGAGAAAGCTCTGCCCAGCTGCAGCATCTCGAGGCCTTGCTGACCACAGCTGCCATGCAGCCCACCTGGCCTTGGGCAGGTCTACGCAGGGGTGGGGGGTCCCAGGCTGACACTGGAGTAGCTCCACACTGGTTTCCCCTTTTGCAGAACTACCACGCACCACCTCGGCACCAGACGGAGCCCAAAGGCAGGTGGGAAAACAGGGACATCCATCTCTCCTCACCCATTGCTCCCCGCTCTGCTTGGAGCTACTGCAGCCGCAGCCAAAACACGAAGGAGCTGAAGCATTTCCCTGGACAATGCACACACAGTCCCCAGGGGAATCTGGACGGCCACGCAGCCCCTGCCAGTGCCATCAACTAGAAGCAGCCCCACCTGCAGCTCCATTTCTCCATCTCGCTTGCAGCCTCTGCTCCAGCACACCCTCTCCCCTGCATTTGAGAAGATGGAGGCTCTCAGATGTCACCATTCCTGGACAAAATTCATCCACCTGTTTCTAGCTATTGCATTGCCACGGGGCCTGAACCAGTGTGGCACGGCAGAGGCTGCTGGGGCTCGTAGGGAGCTTCCCCAGCTGGGTTCTGGGTGGGATTCATTCTGCCTCACTCAAACCAGCTCACACTCATCACCTCCCATCAGAAGAAAAGACAAGACATTCCCAGGGCAGGGTCTGACAAAGGCGGGGTGAGTCATCTGCAGCTTGCTGGGGCTTGTGAAGTCCTCCCGGCATTCAGCGAGCGATAAAACAGGGCAGAAAGCTGTTCTTCCCCGTACAACGTGCAAGGCAGACCCAACACCCCACGCACGTCTGGGAAAACCAAGGTCAGGTTTCACGCGCGGACAGCAAATCCCACTGGCCTCATGGCCCTCAACTTCCTCGCCAAACCGGTTGCCAAAACAAACCAAACCCAACCCTAAGGCAGGTGAGAACATCGTCTTGGAATGAGCAGGTCTTTGGGCCAACTTCTTCCTTCCAAGCTTGGAGCAGGTCCGCCTGCTGCAGCCCCTTCTGCCATCCCTGCTGCCAGGAGGGTCCTTCTGCCGGCCCGAGAGCAGAAAGCCTCAAAGAGTTTCCTCCAGATCCAGTCCCTCAGCTTAAACCCTCTCTTTCCACATCTTCCCCGTACAGAAATGAATTGCCAAGCGCTGTTAATTAAGGGGCACTCATTATGGCACAGGCCAATAACAAGCCCATCGACAGCTCCCGTGGAGGGGGCACCAAGCCCTGGAGGAGCTCCAGCAGGAGCATTTTGGAGCCTGGGACTTTGCCAGCTCCTGGGAAACATGAGGGCTGTGACACTCATCGTGTCCAAGAGGTGATGTCAAGACGTCAGCCAGGATAATGATTTTGAGTTATCCCAAAAGCATGACCCAGAACCACAGAAACAAGCACGACGCAGAACCACACAAACACCAAATACCGAGAGCTGCTCAGAATCACAGAACCATGAAGGTTGGAAAAGACCTCAAGGATCGTCAAGTCCAACTGTCAACCCAACACCAGCCAACGCATTAACCCCTGTCCCGAAGCACCACGAAACGTTATCTCCTAAACCAAGAGCGTTTTGAACGATTGGCTGGGGAGGGGAGGTGCCCTGATTTTTCCGTTCAATTTAACAAACCTGGGGCATTGCCTCATTTTAGAGGACACCAAACCTTCTGTTCCTGTGAAGGATTTTCAGTTGAATATATTCAGCCACCCCTGGGTTCAGTTCCCTGAACCATCCCCGAGGAGCGGCAGAATGATAATGTCCAGGCAGCATCAGTGATGGGCTGGACAGGCTGGTGAGCCGGCACCCACATCCCTGCCCTCTCCGGGATGGGTTCAGATTCATGAAACAAATTGCCTTAGATGGGATAGACATGATAACAGATGGATAAAATCCTTTTCTCCTGCAAATAAGTACTTGTGTTTTCAGACCAGCTACACTGGGACCAATTTCTTGCTGTTCTCTTCTCCCGCTTGTGCTGGAAATACTACAAAGAGCAAGGTCATTAAATGCATTTTAATACTTGCAAATCCTGTCCTTGGTGGAAACTTGAAGGTCCCCATCACATTAAAAAAAAATAAATAAAAATAATAATTTTCCAAGAATTCTCCAAACATTTCTGAACTTAATGAAAGATTCTTTGTTTGAGTTTCAATCTGAGCTTGGAAAGGGGCTGAACCTCTTTGATGTGGTAAACAGCTCATGGGTTTTGTGTTTTGTTTTTTTGGTTGTTTTTTTTTTTTCTTTTGAGAGTTTTCATGCTAGCTCAAGTTCTGAGAACATCTGAATTGTAAACATTAGCTCTCCAATCCCCGAACACCAACCGTACCCTGTGACTCATGTCATTCACCAATGGAGCACAAGAAAAGCAAATATTCTAATCAAGGGGCTCAGCTAACAAGACGGTCGTAAGTGTGATTATTTGCAGTGGATGGGTTAGATAAAAGAACTCACTGGACCAGGGAACGAGAACAAAATAACGTAGGTAGCTGACCAAACAGGTTTGAGAGGGGAAAATTCACAGTTGATGATGCACCGGCCAGAAATGCGTTACCCTAGACCTTCGTTGAGTAATTTCAGATGACTGTGTTTGCTTCCCACACAGCGTTCAGGAAGAGTGATAAAGGGAAATCCGTTGCATTTATGATGGAGTCAGAGTCCCCTGCGCATTTCCTCCCTTACATACCTGCCTTTCCAGCGTCCAGGAAAAAAAAAAAAAATCCAACACGCTTTTCTAGCTAACTCGCAACCTCTCCCACGTTGACAGGTGGAAAACAGGTTCCAGCGATGGCTGCGCAGGAGGAAAAGGAACAGCACACCTCTAATCTTTCTCTTTCTCGGCACTGTCCCTTTCTCTCGCTCCCCACCTTGCCGAGCCAAACTTCCCCCGAGCAGAACAATCAGCCTTTGTACCACCTGGACAAAGCCATTGTGCTCCAGCGAGCTCAAAGTTCGGCCAAGCCGTTTCATCCTACACCTCGCCCGCTTCCAGCAGCGCTTGCGTGCGTACCTGCAAACACCCGTGGGGAAGTCCAGGGGCTCGGGGGATTAAGAAAAATAAAATAACAAAGGTGGTGGCTGGGACCCCCCAAATTTCCCAGTCTTTGGCTCACCGCTAACACCGGGTTTGTCCAAAGGTAGCAAGCTCCCTGCTGACTTTGGACCTGCTCCCACAACAGGATCTGATCTGAAATAAGCCCCTCCACACCCCCCCC
>VZTO01024254.1:0-62736 GCA_013400615.1 Syrrhaptes paradoxus
TTTTTTTTTTTTTTATTTTGGGCATGTCAGAAGACTTCATTTCAATGTAAACTAGTAAGAAACCCAATGTAGACATCTTTCCTAAGAATATAAAAAAAAATCAGGTTGGTATTTCCTGCCATGAATAATGAAAAATTTAAGTCCTGTAGTTCTGACTTGCAATGAGAACAAATGGTGAAATGTCAAGTATTCCACTGGATAAAAATGTTTCCTTTCTCAGCTGTGCTCTTTGGGAACTGGGTGGAATGACACGTCTCTATACTCATTTTTTTACAACATCTGTGCACCTTGAGACTGCTGGAATAATTTTAAAACAGACCTTTCTATCCAAAAGTAAAATTGGCACGTAGACTTGATTCAGTTAACAGATGGTGTATGGTATTTATGAGAACAGTTGTTAAATGCTTTCTAGTGTGACTCACCAACTGATAGCTGCATATTAATGGAAAGTGGACAGCGCTATCACATTTACAAGTGCTGTATTGTCGAGGGGAGCTGGTTGAGCTGATTTATATAAACAGTTGCCCTCAGAAGTCTGGTCTAGAGTATTTACATTCTTTCTCAAAGTAGTGTTTCCATGGGGCTAAAACCTGCTAACCTTACTCAAAAGATGAAAATCTTTTAAACCAGAACTTAGACCTTAGTTTCTGAAACAAAACAACAGCAAAAAAAAAAAGAGTTCAGCAGTTAATTATATATTTTTTTAAAGTTAATTTATGAACAGAGTGTTACTTATAGTTACTAACTGGAACTATCTAGGGAAAATTAAAATGTATTTATGATGATGGTATCAGTATATGATATATTAGCTGTTAATCAGACCAGGCAGAAGGCATTCTTGACTTTTCTTGGAATGAGTTATGATGAATTTTAGACAGAAATTTGTTTTGCTCGCTTTCACAGTCTTAAAGAAATCATTCTAGAGCAACGTGATTGGATTGAATTAAAATCAGTTATTATTTAAAATTTCTTGCTATGAGCTTTTCCAATGAAACACTCCATGTATCATCTATTTCAAGAGCTGGAAAAACCACTGAAAGCATGCCACACATTTCATGAAATTACGAGAACCATAAAACAGGCCTAAACCTCAACACCATGCGAATTATTGCAAAGACAACTAGCTACCATTGTTAAAACACTTATTTCATTGTCTTTGTCTTGTGTTTGGTTAGGTTGCTTTTGTTTGCCTTTGAATGGTAAAACAACCTCAATCTAAACACTGCAGCTGCAGTGAACTCAGAGGCACCCCATAGTTCATGTGAATAAAAATAAGCCTTATTATAACTAGAATAAAATTACAGACCTCATTTTCTCCAGCCCTTGCATTGCACAGACAGAGGCCCAAAGGGAATAGCCCTGATGGAGAAAGTCAGACAGAAAGTGCAAAGTTTAACCTTTTTCCCAGGATCTGGAAGGAGCCAGACTCCACCAAGTACCCAAAATACACTAGAGAGAGGGAAGCCCGACTTGTCCTCTGGTTCTTCATCATCTGTGCAGGGCTTTCTCTTGTCTAAACTTACAGTTTGGTTTAGGGGTGTCCAAGCAAAGGGGGCAGTTTGAAAACAGCAGTCCGGGGCAATGCTAGAGGCTCCAAACCAACCCAGGAGAATTTTGATGTTCCCCTGCTGCTCCCGTGAATAATCAAAGCTTATCTAAACTGTCTGGGGATTATTTTTTTTCCTCCTTCAATTCCCACTAAGCCTTAGTAAGCATAGTGAGATTCCAGTGGGATCTTTAGCAGAGTAAAGTACTATTTGTGCCACAGCCAACCACGCAGAGTCTGGTGGCAAAGGTTGGAGAGACGCATGGAGTATTCACAGGATGTTGCAACACAGTTCCGTACTCAGGTGCCTGTTTGAACTTTGGCTGCATGGTGATGTAGGGGAGACACAGAGACAGAGACTGCTGCAGGTACCAACCTTCTCAGCTGACCACTGACCCAGCAGCCTGCTCCTAAGTCACCACCTGTGACTGGTACTACAGGCAAGGCTGAAGTCCCTCCTGGGACCCACGTTTCAGCTGCAGAGACCCCACCTCACTGACAGTGGTGCAGACTGGATTCCCAGGCACCTCTGAAGGTCTCATCCTGAGGCTGCAACTGTATAACTGCTTGCACACCCATTTACCTACATGTCCAGGTGCCTTCATGCAAGGCAATGGGTTTATCCAAGAAAGTGAATTATGTGTTTGACAAAAGAGAATGCAAAAGTTTGCAAAGTCAGGTTTTCAGTAAAACTCTAATCATCCAAACGAATGTGATGAAACAAATATGAAGTTTAGAGTTGGTCAGCTCAAACGTAAATTTGCCTTAAACCCTCCTTAATATGCCTTTATTTTCATCCAGCTATTGACCTTCTTTAAATAAAAAATAATTAAACTTCCCACTGCTGTCTTTTAAAAACAAATAAAACCTGCAAACTCTACAGGAAAAGGCAGCAAAAACAGAAGGGTTGAAGGAACTGATTAATGAGGGAAAAATACGTACAGTTTGGTGAAGCAGTGTCTCACAGGCAATGTGATAAGTCTGCAAATATTTACAGGCTGTAAATACCGAGGACAGGAATTTAGTATGACACAGTCAGGCATAATCAGGACTAAAGGGAGAAGAGAAGAAATATATGCTGGGAGTTGAAAAAAACTTGCCAGTGAGATGCAATAGACCTGGGAATTAATAGATGGCATGCATGTCCTGCAGGGACCCATGCCATTTTGGTAAGTAAATAGGCTGAGAGAGGTGACAGGGCTGTTCATCTTGAACTGCTGTGGTAAGGTGATTTGTTCAATCTCAGCTATTAATGCATGTATGCTTAGCTTTCAAGAGCTGGCTTGACTGTGTTTAACAGAGGCTGGCAGGCTGAGTTTCCCAGGCCTGATGCAAATTTTGTCCAACTGTGCCACCCTCTCCCTGGTACCAACTGGCAGAAGGTTAAGGCAGGTGGAGGTCCGCAGTCCCACTTGTCACTGACGTGTGGGTATGAGGCTGGATGGGGCAGAACTGCCTTTTTAAGAGGTTTCACCTTGTGTGGGACCAAAAAAAGAGCAATGAAGCTAGACCCTTTTAAAGCTTGTAGAAAGCCAGTGTAACAGAGCTGGCAGCCCGACCCCCTGGGCATGCAGGGGAGGTTTCTGCTTGGGTTCCTCTGCATTGCTCCAGCAAGGTCTCAGACTCGGCGGAAATAACCACCATACAAGGCTCAACACTTTTTCCTCTGCCTCTCCCTCCAAAGTACTGCTGGATGGTGCATCTTCTCCAGCAGCAGCAGGAGGTGAAGGTTTGTCTGTCCATGCTGCAGGGCACAGCAGCCCCAGGGAGAGCTGAGCAGGCTGACCTGGCTCCAACCCTGTGCCTGGCCCCAGGCGTGGGATCAGAATCAGGATCAGGATTGGGATTGGGATCAAACAGGAAAGCCTCCGGCCAGTCTTGCCCCAACTACTCCCAGCTCGGAAACCTCTGAACAAAATGTTCCCAGCTGGGAACTAGAAACAAGTTTGCTCCTTGTTGCAGATCTGAAGAAGACCTTACACCCCCGCCGACGGTCCCTCTTGCTCCTCCCCACCCCGCCAGCAGCCGATAAAAGAAATTACTTCCACTACAGCTCTTGGCTCTTTCTAAAGGAGAGTTATTTCCTGCTTGGGGCGTGCTAGCCTTGGCCTCTGGAAATGGGAAATTCCACCCTGAAACCAGCGGGAACTTACTTCACTGACCGAGGTCCGTCCTGTCTCAGTGTCTTTCTGCGGGAATTTTTCCTCTGAGAAACTGGTGGGTTCTGGGGGTGGAAAAAAGAGCTTTGTCCAAGTTTTTAACCAGCCTGATTATATCCAGCATAAGGAAAGCATTGTAAAATGAGCCTTCAGTGACTTATTAAGCTACTAAACTAGAATTTAGAAGCAAGTTTGATTTAATTAAACCAGAAAGTTATTCACAGACTACAGCTAGCATTTTTTATTACAGCTGGTCCATTCCAGCCTGCATCCTGTCTACAAAAGTAAGGCTATTTAATAAAATAAAGATACTACTCTGAATTAATAAAGCCAGCACTGAGATTAAGATGGGTGCGACATGGGAAGGCCTTTAGGTCTCGTAATTCAGCTCGAAAAGGCAGGGCTTTCGCACTGGTGTGTTTACTGGTTTCCCTTCCCAGCACGTTGTGACTTGCAAGTATGCTTCCAGGAGTGAAAACAAATCTACAGATGTTAGTACATCACGCTCACCTACTTATGGTCTGATTTTTGACTTTGTGCTCTATGTTACTGTTGCACTAACATTACTGTCGCAGTAACGTACCCACATTTTTCTCACCCCTGGTTCTGTGCGGGGGCTGAGCGTGCAGCGAGCCGGGAAGCTGTGGGTGTATGTCTCTAAATACGGTTTCTAAGCAGTTTGTATTTAAATGTCATCAGGTTAAACAGATGCAAGAAGAAAATGACCTCTCTGACTGACAGGCGCAGAGCACAGCAGCGCACGGGGAGCTCACACAGCAGAGCCGAGCAGCCGCCCGAGGCAGGCAGCGCAGGCAGAGGAGGAGCAGGGAGCCTGTGGGCAGCTGGCCATGCAGCCAGGGAAAGGGAGAGCTTTTGGGGAAAGGGAGGAAAACCCAGGAGAGGCTGACCCACTGAGTCCAGAGAACTGCCAGCCCCCCTGTTACAAGGGGCTGGCAATGCCCAGCACTTTTCCACTGGCATGGTTTTTCAGGGACAAGATTTGGAATAAAAAGCCATAAATGGGGTTAGAGTAGCAACTAGGAGAAAAAGTGAAGAAGCATTTAATACAATGGTAAATGAGATTGTTTTTATTAAAACAGCAAAGGCCAAAAGGAGCAAGACACAGTTCTTGGCCTCAGGCTCTGGTTTTGCAGAACCAGTGGCAATGAGGTTGCCTTTGCCCCCCGCCAGCCCTCCATTTCGCCGCCTGCGGCAGGGCTCGGGGCCGGGCAGCCCTGGCTGGGGCACCCCCAGCACCCTGTTTCGCTGACACCCCGTTCCCGCAGAGCACACGCTGCTGTGAGGGCGCGCAGGCGAGCGGCTCTCCACATTCTCCACATGTGCTCCCAAGGTCTCCCGATTGGTGTGCTCCGCAGAAGGGGCCGGTCCTTGGAGTCAGCTCCTGTGCCTATGACAGATGATATTTTTATGCAGGAAAACAAAACCAGGATATCTGATGGACTGCATTATCTTTCCAGACAGCTTGGAGCTACAGCTGCAAAGTAAGAAGTTTTATGCTTAGCCTTCAAAACTGTGAGTGGAATTTAAACATCAGTTTACTGATGTTTTACGCCTACTTTTTTTTTTTTTTTTTGGTGTCCCACTTTGTATGAAGTATATATCTGCATAATAACTTTTCATTATCAAGCAAGCTGTTGCGAATTCTTGTAAAATGAAATAATCATTGCTTTGGAAACCTTCACAAAGTGCTAGCTGCATTTGTGGCTGGACTAATAAATGTGTACTGAGGAGGAGGAGGCTGCTCTTTTCACTGAGTGCAATTAGTCTTGCTGGAAATGGTTTCAAATTATCTTTTCCACTGGAAAATGTGCTTGAGCAGGACTACTTGTGCTGAGGGAGAATCTCCTGGGAGTTATCAGCAAATGTCAGGCTGGCCTGTGTGTCTTTGTCACCGGCGTCATTTGATGTTTGCTTGTGTATGGAGAGGGATTAGGTTAAAACCTGCTGTTACCATTGTGTGGCACTGCGCTCGCTAGATGAAAAATCTGTTAGTACCAGGTGTTAGCAGGCTGGCCAGTTAATGGTGATTGTGGGAAATTAGTTTAAGAGTCTATTGTCCACTATGATGCAGATTTATAGAAATAATAGAAGGGTATATAGCACTTACTAGTGCACAGGAGGATCATACTTGTATCTGAAACATGAATAACCTGCTCTTTCTTGCCGGTGTTTGAATAAGAATGACATGCTTTTCTGTGGGAGAGCTCTAAGGGCTGATACCAGTTCAGGAGTCCAAACCTGAGTGGGCAGTTTGTGACTCCAGGCTTGTGATATTTTCAGTTTCCTATGGGAACTGTCCAGGATGGTTTAGGATGACCTCTGTCATCCTAGGGTGTTATTTTATATACAACCCTAAGTGAGAAGAGATATATGTTGGAACTTTTCTTGATTCACTTAGATGTTACTAGAAGCTGTGATACATGCTTTAAAAAATAAAGTTGTTTCGAATCCTGTCTGGATCGTTCCACAGCTCTCTGTAGGTACCTGAAACAATCCAACTCACTCCCCAATTTAATGTATATTTTCCTTAGAAAGTAAGAAACTTCATGCTCTGTGCCTTGGCAAGTGCATTGCATGAGTTTATACTCATATATTCTGGTGGACCCAGGTGAAATCCATAGGGGATATGCAAAGAAAAATCAGTGATGTGCTTTTGCTAACTAGGTGTGGCAGAAATCCCACCCCCAGTGGTTCCGCCACCACTCGTTCTCCATCTGGGCACCTCCACATCATGCAGCAACACAAACAGCATCCAGATGAGGTGTGGGCATACAATTGCATTTCTGCTGCATTAGTCAGAGCACGTAACATGGGATGTATACCAACTTTATACAACTGGCAGTGAGGCAATTCAGTCCATTGCCTGGTACAAAGGAAATGTCAATATTTCTTTAACAAATTAACTGCTAGACTAAATCTATAGCATTTGGTACTCTTACCTCATTGGTTACAGAGTTTCTGTTACAGCACTGGGATCTCTAAAGTCAGATTTACAGCATCATCAAGCCATGGCCCGAGTGAATCTGAATTTATTGGAAATAGTATAGCGATAATAAATTTCCCTTACTTTCATTAATTTCCTCTATCTTCTGTTGATCACTACATCAGAGACACCCTGGATGTGTCTAGTAGAGCAAAACACAACATTTTTTTCCCACAGAAGACAAATTTGGCACTGACAGAAAAATGCTCCCATGGAGAAAATAATGAAACTCAACATATTTCAGACAGAGAGGCCATCTTACTTGGTGTGGAGAAAATCCTAAATGGAAGACCTCTTAACCCAAACTGCTAATATAACAAATTAGTGTTCTGTATTGAACAAATTGGAGTATTCTTATTTCAATAATGTTAAGATCAAACATGTATTAATAAATTTTCCTGAGATTTTCTCAAATAGCAAATGAAAGTACATAAAAAAATAAAAATCTAGGCACATACAGCAGTGCTTTTCAGTGGCCTGTGTTTTAAACGCTGATAAAGTTCTTAAACTAAAGGGCCTCTATAATCCTTATACTGTTTCACCTTCATGTGACATAGTCTGGTTCTTCTTGTTCCCTTAATTTGACAGTATTTTCTGTATTAGATATTGCTACCTATATAGAATGGGCCAGATTCTCAGCTAGGCAAGCATGAATAAATAATAACTTGATTGAAGTCAATGACATGACTCTGGATTCATTCCAGTGTGACTGGAGTTGGAATGTGGCTCCATACATGAAGCTGCCATCCCTGCCAGGCTGGGTGAGGAAGTAAATGAAGAGCTAGAGCAGTTGGGCATGTTGGTAGCAGAAGGATGGACAAGGTCCTGGCGGCTTCCAGTTGTGTTTCACCTGCAGCTTCTTCCAAAAGAAAAGATGAAACAGCACCACCTCGCTTCTGCTCCACCACCTTCAGTTATGTCTCCGTGCACCATTTTTCACAAAGGTGTTAAATCCAACTACTTGCTGTCATACCTTGTCTAACCCTTTGACATATACCACAATTTCTATGACATAGACCTCAATTTCTGTAACATATACCTCATGCAATGAAGTGCATGTTACTCTATTTTCTTGGCTCCTGGTCAGGAAGATTTTAGGTTTTCCTTGGTAACTTTTAGGTTTATGTTGTTATTTAGTGGCGATGTTGTTTTCAAAAGCTTGCCTTCTTGCTGTGAAAGTGCTGCTCTCTGTGATACTCTGGGATGTCCTGGAAGCTGCTTCCCCATTCCTAGAGAAAGTTCTGTTTCTGCCTCTGTTTTGTGGTGATAACCACGCTGTTCCCATGGCCACCTACCTAGAAAAATAACTCCCAGGTCTTTGTCATGGAGAGACTAATGGGATTATTTTGTACTATAGGTGGGGCTTCCTTGTGAGCGCTTTGATTTCCGTGTTCTGCATGCTCGGATAGTCCAGAGCTGCTGCGCTAAAGAGAGGAGAGGTTTTGTGTGGCTATCTGCAGATTTTCTTCTATCTCCTGAAATTGATCCCGAAGGCATAAGTTGGCTGTGTTTCAGCTCATTCTGCTATTGCTGTTGAGAAATGACTGGTTTATACCTCTCTTGCTGCAGCTAAAGAATTGAATTCTGTCACATTTTTACCAATAGCAATTCACCTCTGCTAGCTGAAAACACCAAAACTCCAAAGGATCTTAAGGGGACGACTCCACACAGGGTCTGGGGTGAGGCTTGTTTCCTGGTTACTCTGAATAGGAAACAAAAAGATGGTATGTTCAGATTTTAAGGAGTTCATTACAAATGCTACCTGCTGGGTGGATTTCCAGGGATGCTGAGGTTTCAAAACGTTCAGCGTCACCAAGAAAAAAACACCGATGGAGCCAACAGGCAGGAGGGTGCCTGTTCTTCTTTGGCACTTCACAAGTTCGTACAATGAAGTGTGCTTATATCTAGCACTGAAGTGGGGATTAGGTGAAGCTGAGGCTCAGCTGAACTGTAGCTAAAATAGTTTCTTTTTAAGTGCTTTTTATCATTACTCAGATATTTTGTGCTATGTGGGCATGTTCTCAACAACAGCACTGTATTAGTCCAAAATAAATTGCTAAGTTCTGCCTCTATGCTCACAAGGTTTACCTGTAACACAAAATATTCATATGATGTATGCAGCCTAATTACAAAACTTTTATAAAGCTTTATAATATTTTATCAAAACTTTAAAGTTTTAAAAAAATCTTACCTTCTGTAAATATTTATCACTCTGTTGCATCTGGTGCTGATGACAAGAATGTATCACAAGCTGTTATTTTGGAATAAGTAGTTCCAGTAGGAAACTAGAAAATTCTGCCTGATATTTTTATTTTTTAAAATGAGTATTCTGCTTCCACATATGCATTTGTGAGATGGGGATATTTGTCATGCAGCTAGTCAGTGAGGGTTATGAAAGGGATCAAGCAGAAGAGAAGCAGTGGCTTAGCACGTACGAAAGAGTCTGCAAATTTAGAGAGGTTTGTGGACGTAAGAGATAGCACCTTGGCTGCAACACTGCTGATATCACTGTTTTTTCAGGCCTGAGAAGTATCACACTGTAATCTCATAAAATCTTTGTGAAATTGGGGCCTTTGTGTCAGCTGAGAGAAGCTGTCTAGAGGCGATGTGTGAAAGGAAGGGAGTTACAGGGCAAGGGAAAGCACTGAAAAAACAGACTTGTGCTAATACTACACAAATGCTTCTTGAAGCTGAAAATGAGAAAGCACAAAAGCTGGCAAGAGGAAAGATGAGGGAATGAGTAAGAGTCATGTACCTCTGATGTTGTTTTCTACCCTTTGTGCTATGTGTTTCGTGCCTTAGGGTGAATGAATAATACACTGTTTTGAAGACAAATTGAGTTACCTTAATTAATGCAGAATACATTGTTTTGAAGACAAATTAAATTACCTTAATTAAATTGCTGGTTATGGGTTCTCAGCAAAAAAAAAAGGTGTATCCATGTGTCAAAAGTAAGTGCATCATTTGGATTCACACCCTTGTAAGGGGGGTGTGAAGGGCAGGAGGGAGGTACATTGCTGAGCAACCCAGACCATGCTCTGAATAGACCTCTCCAGCTCTGTCCAGAAAAATTAGAGGGATCCCGAACACAGCTGATCCCAAAACCTTTACAACCACAAGTGAATTCTTCAGCATTTAAACCCCAGCTCTTTTAGTGCCACTGCCTTATGTCCTGAAATTACCGGTGTGAATGGCATATCTGGCCACCCCCCAAAAAAACCCCCAAAACCCTGCCTTTTTCAGCAGCCTATGCACCCACAGAACCAGCAACTGGTATGGTTTAAATTGTGTCTGTCTGTCTATGAATAAAGGGCTCAGAGCCCTTTCCCTTGCATGTTATTGTGGTGGCACAAATGACGCAATTAAGTATATTTTAAACAGGGGGCATTTTAAAACCTATCTTGTGAGCAAACCAGTGGGACTGACTCTAATATTTCAGAGTTTAGCCAAAGAAAGGAAGTCTGAAAATAATTTTTTTATATAATCTGTCATCATCTCAAGCTGAAACTTTAAAAATTCCAATCCATATCTTTATACCTTCATACATATCTTTACACCTTTGTATTTTTACACTTACCTTCATGTCTTCATACCTGTCTTTATTAAACAGCAGATTTTAGGCTCACCTAATTCTAATTCTTGGAAGCCAGTTTGGATTTACCTTCTACACAAGGTAGGATTCTAACCTTGATGTTAACCAAGAAGATGCAGCTCAAAAGAAAATGTAGGCAACTGAAAATAACTAGAGGCAACATAAACATTCATGATTTTTAAGCACTTTGTGACGTTTGTAATGGGTGGCTGGAGCAGACTCCAGTTTTGGGTTGAACAGTATTGCAAATCCACTAAACCTAATGGGAACAGAAATAACACATAATTAAGGTGCCCTCAAACACTTTGTAAACTCTTCGGAGAATTCCCTCTTGTGTAGTTTCTGCCTTTGAAACATTCTGCACCAAAGCACAGCAACAGTAACCAAACACAGCTTAAGCTGGGGAGGAGAGATAAGGGTACTCTGCCCCTTGCAAGAGAGCAATATTGGGAAGGAGGACTGCAACTATATTTCCTGGTATTTGGAGGGGGTTAAAATTTAAATCATTGCAAAATGCCATGAGTGCTCTGATGCTAATATGGGATCAAGATATCAGTATCAGCATAGTCTGACGTGCCCGAACACAAGCGTCAATGTTGAGGATGCTTGTGCTGTTGGTATTTCATCATTTTAATTGCAATAACACCTAGAGGTTAATTTCCGCTGTGCCAGCTGCACATAGTCCGTGACAGCACACCCACACGCTGTGTCTGCACTCCACAGGTTCTGCTCGACTCACAAAAAAGATATCCACAACCCCAGCTTCGAGGTGCTTTAAGCAACGCTTCCCGGTTGCAGGGCAGAGGAAGGTTATAAGCCTGCCCACACTCAGTGCTCCATCTGAGCTCTTTCTTGAACACTGAGTTTTCCAAAGGCCTTTCCACTATTTCCTTGGAGGGAAAAGAAAGTTTTACTCTATTGGGAATGTGTGCATGTGAATCCATGTGGGCTGGGGAGTGACAGAACTGCATCCTGCCACATCTGCAAGTGCCCTCACCCCCAGGAGTTTTGCAAAGCCGCTGCTCCCTCCCACACCACCCCTGATTTTAGTGAGAGGGATCCCAGGGGATGCTCCAGCACTCGTCCTGAAGCAGCTTGTCAGGCAGGATGGAAGAGTGCTGCATTGTCCCTCGGGCACCTAGTTATTCCATCGCCCCTCCAAGGAACTCAGGCACCAAACTTCAACACCTTAAATTACAGTGCTAGGATCAGGAGCCATGGTGCCTCAGGTGGGCATCCAAATAAGGCATGCTAAAACTCACCCAGAGTTTCCAAGCAAATGAATAAAAATAACATTCCTCCTCATGTTTTTGTCTCTTGCTATCTCCATCCCAACGTGGATTAAACAAACGTACAGATGTTAGCAGAAGGGGATGCCAAAGGGTAGCATGTTTTATGTATATTATTTGCATGCACAGCTCATGTGTAGTCAGGAGCAGTGATTTCAAATGCTGCCAACTTGGCTGTCCAATAGCAAAGCAGAAAGGAGCGTGACTCTGGGTTGTCAAAACGATTTTCTGCAATATTGAAGTCAGCAGTCTGTAAGTGATATATCTACTCTTCATTGCTGCTCTTCATTGGGGTACAAAGACCTTGGGATGTATGCGCTGTCCCTTTTTAAAATTTTGGAGTTGACTTCCATTTCCTTTTTCCCCAAACCTTATATTGCCAAATACTTCTGAGAAATATCTCAATGGAATTGAGATGCTGCTCCATACCCTTTGAAAATGTAAATTACCTAATCTTGCAGGAGTAATTGACAGAAAAGTAATTTCCCTTTGTCATGACAAACAGTATTGGAGTATGAGAGTAATGACTACAATTTAAGCAGCCATGAATTGTGCATTAGGGAGCTCTAGGCCTGAATATTGCTCACAATGAAATTTAAATTGCATTCTTTTCTGCATCTAGCTGTTTATAAATAACACTGCAGTTACAACCACAATAGTCATTTTTGTCACCAATTTCTTATTGTCACTGACAGTAGAAATAAAAGATCTAGGTAGGTGATGGTCAGTCCAGTAAATAGAGGTTAAAATACTCTTTATTACACTCAAACTTCACTGAAAATGAGAACAAACCAAAATCCTAGATCCGGCCACAGAATGAAGTGTAAGTGCCTTGGAAACCTAAGCAAACGTTAGCAGCTAGGATCTATTTTTACAGCTGGCAATATATATTAAAAAAAAATGGATACAAGGCTCCTTCAACTTTCCCATATAAATTAAGATTTTGATACAAATTTCTGGCTTGGACCTAACTCTCATCCTACCTGGCAACTGTATTTTGATGCAGAAGAATAAGTAGTATAGTATGTGTTGTTGTAGCCCTCAAAACCTGCTGGATCCTGCACATACAGGTACTTGCACAGGTGTGCCATAAGCTCTGCGGCTTTCAGTTATTTGTAAGGCACTCCGTGCTTGCATCCATGGTGCAACAGCCCCCTCTGAGCGTGCAGGCATCCCATGTGTGTGCTGCTGAAATCCTTTGTCTACAGTTAGCTTGTGAGACTTATCTTCCTGTGAACAAGGGATAACTAAGGGACAGTCCTGCTCCTGGTTTTGATATGGGTATTTTTACAACTGATCAGCATGATCAAGTACACGAGCAATCCTCTCTTGACCCATGGCATGATCTTCCTGGAGTGCCAGAGCTCAGGGTCTGGCACCCATGCTTTATGCGTGTTTTACTAGGGGACTTTATCCACAGACTTGAAATCTGTTGAGGACATTTCTTAACAACACCAGAGCAGGTTAAGCCACACATGCAGCTGTAGTCACATCCATCTCCACACTAAATTTCATAGGTGGGGTGGGCATGAGCTGTCCTTTACCCCACAGACAATGATGCTGGAGCAGCAGGTGGCAAAGGCAGCCACATCTGCAGTGGGAGTGTGCTGGTCTTCAGAGCTCATCCTCCAGCCTGGGTGCTGGAGGCATAGACACAGCAACTCCCAGCTTTTTGGAAATTCTTTGAGAAGTGCAGCACTACCCAGAGGGTAGGAGAGGAGTGCAAGAACCCGTTTTCCTTGTATATATTTAAGATATCTTTTATTGCTCTATGGTTGAGCCATTGGCCTCTAATTTCTCACTGTTTTTACAATAGGAATGAGTCTTCAAGAAAGGGCTGCAAAGAGGAAGAAGAGTGTCTTGAGGCAGGGGATGGGGTTGGTAAAGCACTCATGGGGGATGACATCAAGAAATGCAAAGCAAAGCAGACATGGGCATTGTTGTATGATGTGTGTTGGCTCATCTAAATGGAAACAAGCATCTATTACATTTCTATAAACCAGGCAACAATAATCATAGGTAGCAATAAACTAGCTTCAGTGTAAATACAAACTCTGCTGCATGCTCCCCTGTGATAACGGGATAATTTACTGATGTAAAGAACTTTTTTCTGCAGTCTGTGAATTAGCTAACATAGTTGTGTATGCAAGTTATTAAAAAAAAAGATACTCTGGTTTTCTAATGCCCCTCACAGGAAAGGAGTAAAGGATCCAAAATGTCAGCAGAAAAAAAGACAGGCTGAAATAGCAACAGAGAGGCAAATGAATAATTTTGTGCATGCAGGACTCTTCTGTAGGTTTTTTTTGCAAGCATCCCTAACACTGTTTTCTGTTCCTCTGGCCCTTTCTTACCACTCTGCAACTTCGGAGAGGTACAAATAGCACAACTGTCTGATGTCTGTGAAGGAGCAAAAGAAATAAACAACCTAAAGATGCAGATCCCCATGCCACCAAAAAAACCCATAAGATAATGATTAATGGAAGAAATAGTTTCATGTGACAACTGGTGAGAATCCACATTGAAAAAAGAAATATTCAGTCTGAATATTTCTTGAAACTGCTTGTAATTGAAAGCTACTACAGTAGAGCAAATTGGAAAACTTTTAATAGTGGCTAAAATATATTTTCTTTTACTGAGATTTGCATATTAGCTTCTGTCTGAGAATAAATATTTTGAGTCAAGAATTTTTTGATAGAAATCTATAATTACCTTTGCAATATTGCTGGTATCCATTTACTTAGCAAGGACCCTGAATTTATTAGCTATTCAATTATCTGAAATAATCTATTACCAAATGCTCAGGGAGAACAATGTCTCTGTCAGATTCTGAAGCTGTTGGGTTGTGTGTTTAACAACCTGTTATGTTTCAGACCCTGTAGAAGTCAGTCACTAAAACTTCTCTTCTTTTAATCAATCTCCAGATTAAAGATATGGCCAAGCTAAACCTTTCTTTGAAGCTAACTTCACAGAGTTTGCATCCTCATCTAAGACTTAGATTGCCTCAAAGTCTCTGACAACAATGTGTTCCTCCAAAAGGTTTAAAAAGTCGTGCTCTTAGGGTCATGTCCTTGTGTGTGCAGCAGCTGATGGGGACTCTGCCCTGACCTTGGCGGGAGCAGGGGTGGGGAACTCCTGGAGCTGTGACTCTGACTGCGCTGCAATCCTATCTGATGATGAACCTCCAAACTGCCAAGAAAATGATGGAAATAAGGCCACACCTGTCAGTAGGGATGTAACTCTGATGTAAATGGGAGGGACTGACTCCCATTCCCTTTCCCCCTCTCTCCATGAGGTTGCCTGCTGGAGGCAGCCTCAAGACAATATGACTGTGAGCTGGAGGAATATTATTCTCCATCCTCTGGCCAGCTCCATGGAGAGCTCCAGGAGACACTAAGGAGAACTACAAGGGGAAAGTCTGCAGAAGTTTGGCAGTGCTTAGAAAGTATGCAAAAACATTAAGAGGCCACGTGTCTGATTCTCCTGGTAGTGCTGCACCCATAAGTAAATCCCACATCTCTTCTTTTCTGCACGCAAGGTGTCTCGCGCCAAGTTAGTCAAGGAGGCCAGCCTTTGCTAACTATGTTATTTGGCTAACAGCTCTACAGCTGAGTCAGTGTCAACAGCTTGTAGAGCCTAAGGCAGCCAAGAAAAGCCTTCTGAGGAGTCCAAGCCTTGCAGGCCAGCACAGCAAAGAGAAGCACGGGGATCCAGAACTGTGAGGGTAACTAATGCTGGTCTTCATTTAAAATAGCAGAATTATACAGCTGAGAAATGAAATAACCTAGTATCTGGTTTGTTCCTTTGCCACTGCCATTCTCTCCCTTGCATTCCTTTGCCATGAGTTCAGCCCATATCATCTCCCCCCGTTGCTGATCCCAGATTAAGCTAGCTGAAAGACACAGAGTACAGGGGAAAATGCTGCTTTTCACAGATTGCAAACCAAGACACTTAGTGGGTTTCCCAAGCATTAGGACTCCAGGGACAAGAAATTTGGCTTACAGCTGGTTGGAAAAGGTTCTGCAGCTGCCTGGAGGTGGGAAAACAAGACGGTGTTTTTATTTTTATGTTGTTAATGAGAGATGAGGGTGGGTCTCTACAGCTGGAAAGGCAAAGGGCAAATGGAGGTCAGGACTATTACACTGATTCACCAGATGTCTCCTAGCCTTCCTGGAGATGATGGTAATGAGAGCAAATAGTCCCTAGTAGTGAAGACTTTTTATGTGAGGAGGACTTTTCTTTGTGGTACAGGGACTGCACTGACAGTCAGGTGGCTTCACAGCCCCAGCTTCATCCACACTTACCTGCACTGAGGGTTAGGGAGATGAGATAACAACAGAAAACAACAGGTAAAAGTAAAAGAAGTAGAAACTAAAAAGCAGAAGTAGAAACAAAAGTCCAGATTCATCTAACCACTGTCAGATGAGCATGGGCAACACAACAAGGTTTCAAAAAGAGATTTTGAAGGTGATTTTATGAAGTTAGCTATGTTAAAAATCAAAAGTTAACTAGATTTAAAGTTTTTAGCTATATTAGAAACTATGTTCAAAGTTTACTAGGTTAAATTCACCTAAGAGCGGAAGGAAAGCAAGAAAGGCAGGTGATACTGGAAGTTGAATCTGCTGCTGTTAGCTGGGCAAGGTGAGGAGTAGTCAGTCTTCTAAGCTGTAAGATTTGACAGAAAAGGTGAGCTCAAAGGGAAGGACCTTACAGGGAGGACCACAAATCAGTGTCTGCGAGCAAGATGAGAGAGGACAATGAGTTGATCTTCTGAAACCAGGATGCAAAGAGTTTGTTTTGTAGGGATTTAAATTAGGTAGTTCAGAGGGTGTCTGAACGTTGCAATGAGGATGGGATGCTGGCCTAACATTACGAGGAGCTGGCCTTCATAGAGCAAGATACAAGCATAGTCATCCTAGAGAGAGAACCCTTTTGGTGATCCTTTGTGGGCTGTTGCATTGCCATGGCAGCAGTAAAATGAAGACCAAGAATGTCCAAGCAAAATTTTAGTGGCATTGCATCTAACATTAAGCATGTCAGTAGCCCACTTACATCATACTGCAGGGCAGTCCAAATTATTTGAATTACTTTCTTTAGGAAGACTGAGGTGCCTTTTGCCTTCAGGTAGTGTCCAGCCTTCTTAAGTCTGGATCCTGCACATTCTCAAAACTTGTGTCCTGTCTGGCCTTCCAGTTGCTTGAACACTTTTTGTCCTTTTCTTCCCTTGGATCTTTTTCTATGCTGGCTTTTCTCTCTCAGTGCCTAATACATGTGTTATAATATTGACTATGGAATAGTCTCTGAATTCAAATTATTCTTTAAAGCAGTTTACTACCAGGTAGCTCTCCAGGGAAAACTGCTTCTTGCGCTGTTGTCCATTTAATTTATCCCAAAGCACATCCTCACCCAGGTTTGAGCACATCTGTTTCACATCTGTATTTGATGTAACTTCTCAGCTCTTCCCACTTTTCTCCTTCCTGCTCCATTGCTTTAATTCTCTGTATTTATCTGATTTACGCTGTCAGCTCTGCCAAAGCTATTTGGCCCAGTTCTCGTCCTAATTATGGAGATTTACTCCACAAAGATGGAGCAAAGGAGTTATTCTCGTATTGCTGATACACCAGGATCTGAATCTGGGACTGATTTGTTTCTTTCAATAGCATGCATAATTTTGGCAATATAGTTGGATAATAACCAACTTTCCTTTAGAGTACTCAATACTAAATTTAAAATTTTTAGAAGATAAATTCTGAAAAAAATTATTCTTATTGTAATTGTCTGTCTAAAAAACAATGTCATCTGGCAAATACCAGTTGCTAAAGAAGTTTTAGATGGTAATAACTGGGAATAAGATGGTATTCTCTGTTGTGTAAGCCATCAAACCAATGTGGCAGACAGGCCTACAGCAGGGAAGACTTTAAAGACAAAAAATTGTTTTGAAACATTTAAAAACATTTTGAAACTTCTAATCTCAGGAATAAGGAGAAGACCCGTAATTGTTACCTGGAAGATGCAAAGCTACAGGGAGGAATAGCGTAAATCCTTCAGTTCATCAAGAACAAAATCTTTTCCTATTAAATACAGCTTGAACCTTCCCTAGTGCTTCTTTTCCATCTGATATTCAGCTCACTGAAGCTACATTTTCCTCAAAGCATCACACTTTGGTTGAAGAGACAGCATGGCTTCTTGCCAGATATAATAAAGGTATTTGTATGCTTACTTGACTTGCTTTGAATGGACATAACTGCTGGGTTTTGTACCATCAGCTCCTTACATTCCTGCAGTGAACTTTTTCTTGTTACGCTTCAGGTGTCCCAAACTCCTTGCCTCTACAGGTTAGGGGACAGTGAAAAAATGTGTAACCCTAGAGTGTGATGACAGCTTTTGCAAAGCATGTTGTTGACTGGTGCCAGTTTGAGCAACGATGGGTCTGTTGGGGAATTTAGCCATGTGCCTAGAGGCTGCCCAGGAATGCCTGCTGGGGAAGCGGTTCCCCAGCCAGCGATGCCTCGTGTACCTTTGAGCTGACTCACAAGTGGGAAGAAGAGACTCCAGAGCTGCTGAAATCCTCTGCATCATTTCTTCCACAGGACAGAGGGGAAAAAGAGAAGAGATACTAATAAGCACCTGTAGACCTCCATAAAAGGACAAAGAAATGTTTCTGCTGAAGCTTGACAGCCTGCTTGGTGCAATCAGTGCAGCCTGGGGGACTGCAGCACAAAAGTTGTAGAAGGGAAGTACCTGACAACTGTACACACAGGTTTTCTTGCAGGTTGCACCCTGGTGACTGCCCTCACCTCTTGCTGTGATATGTGGCTCAGTCCTTCTCCTGGCCACATTGCTGCTGTCAGGAGGTGGCATCAATAAAGGGAATCATCTGTGAACTGTCACAGGTATTGCACTGACAGATATTAAAAATATTTCAAAGTCATTCAGCTCTTTTCTGTGGCCCTTCATGATCTCCCTGACCTTGCCATGTGTCTGTGAGCTGCTGACACTTCAGCCATGAGTTATGACACAAGTTACGGATCTGTGCAGTCCTGTTTTATGATGATGATTTATTGTTTGTATTACAGTCATGCCTAGAGGCCTCAAGCAAGATCAGGGCTTAATCGTGCTAGTGACTGTATAAACATGTATTAAGAGACAGTCCTGCTCTGAAAAGATCACAAACAAAAGGTGGGAGGAGGAACAGAAACTCAGAGATGTGAAATGCATTCCCCAAGGCAACCCAAGGATAAGTACCATGGCAGGGAGCAGCCACACTGAGTCCCCTGGCTCCTGCCCACCCATGTCTGCACGGGGCTCTGATGGCTGCTGCTCCTCCACATCCTCCTTGCCAGGGGCTGTGCAGGGGATGGCATGTTCTTGCTTCACCATGCCTCCGCCCATGGCCTGAAATCAGGCACAACATGCCAGGAGGCTCGTCTCTGCCTCCTCCTCGTGGGTGCTGCAGGTGCACTGCTGCCCATGCAGATCACAGCTTCTGCTGCACTTCCAAAATTATTGTCTTTCCATTGACCTGACAGTCATCGCTACCAGCAGAGTTGTTGATTATCACCTCCAAACTGAGACCAGATGGCTTCATGCCTTTTCAGAACAAAATAAAACCAGTAACTTAAAACAATTGCTGAGTTAAATGCACATGAAATATACCTTCGCTGCAACAGCAAGACTGACAATGTACTGAACTGAAAGCACAGAGACAGACTATGGGACAGCTGCATTCTGCCTCCACTTATGGGGCTTGGATCTCATTTCTGGCTATGCCTAAACACTGCCCGTGCTTTGCCTTTGCAGCCATCAGAGGATAATTGGAGTGCAATGTTTTTCCTCCTTTTGTAATTGTTGCGCTTGGCATTATGACCAGAGCTGTTCTCTACACATAAAAATGCAGTTTCCAGAGCTTAACCTGAAAGCTGGATGTGTGAGCTAGCATCAGTCCTGTGTTAATATGAATTATACATTGAATATAGCTTTGAAAACTTTGTGAGTTAACTCTCCTGAAGTGCAAAACTCTGTATAGGAAAGAAAAAGGAGATGCAGACTTGGCCTGAAGATTTTCAAAGAGGAAAAAGCCAGACTGCACTGATGAAAATACTGCGATATACCCTTTCAAAAAACAGGGAAACAAAAATACTGAGACAGCTGCTCTCTCTGCTGACAGGAGTACCAGTACAGAAGTCAAAAGTAGGCAGACTCACTGAGATTATATTAGGGTGGCAGGGAGGTAGTAAATGGAGGGGCCCTGTTGCACTGTGAGTGCTTACAGGAGACTCTCTGATGCTGGCTGGACTCCAAGGCTTGCAAGAAGAATCAGAAGATGCTGCTCCCAAAGAACCTAGAAAATGTGAGCTGCATCTAAGGGCAATGCTGGCAAGGCTACTGTCAGAGCCACACAGGGGGGCAACCTGTGCTTCAGAAGCTCGCCAGAGAACGGCACGACTTTTATCTCCAGGCAGATATTCAGCCTGTCTTGCAACATCTGGTCTGTCTTTTGGTGCTTTCATGACAGAAAGTGCTTACTCCAGCTAAAGCAAATATATCCTCCACTAGCTTGATATTAACACTGCAACTGTGGCAGGTGGGGCCAGGCAGATATTTTCTATCTACTCAATCTTCAGTGTAGTTAAGAGCACAGCAAAGAGCTGAATTACAAATACATCCAGGAGTGCTTGGCAAGATGTAAGAATTCCTTTTTTCCTCTTGGAGAACCATCCAGACTTTCCAGGCTCAAGTGCATCTTTCCCACACATGCTCCACCAGTTGCTGTGTGGTTCTGCCTGACTCCTCTCTTCCTAACACAATTCAGCTGATGCTGATTATCTCTGCATGATACTGTCACCATACAATGTCACAAGGAGTGGAACCTTTCCCTACAATGTGTTTAAAAGGATATTTTATACCATTTAATTATTTTTCATGGATGCAAATAATGTCACAGTAAGCAATCTCTGCATCAAGCCCGTTCTTCTGGCAAAGTGGTCCACCAGCACCTGGTTCCTTATCCCCAGTGGAAGCTTTGCAGCTGTTTGATTCATCCTCATCCTCCTTTTTCTTTCTTTTTTTTAATATTCTTTCTGTAAAGCAGACACAAGAGGTGGTGCTGGCCTTCTTCATAGCCAGTCCAACCCCTGCCCCACGCCTCAGCGCAGATATCACACGTGTTACATAGTGCTCTGTGCACTGATGGAGAAGCAGCCTCAGCCCAAAATGAACCGCCAAACAAGTCTGCTCTCACCAGACATAGATACATTTTTTTGCCTTGTCTATGTGAGCCAGCTATTGACAATCTCAGCACTCCGGGCTGGTTTTCCTTTCCCTTTGTCATCAGAGATGTGAGGGTGATCTAAGCTTCTTCAAGTGCAAGATGCAGAGCAAGTAGGACGTGCAATTTTGTGGCACCAGGCTTTGCTACTTCCATTTCGCAGAGAGAAAATCCATTTCTGATGTGGCACATGGTCTGTAAAACAGCTCAGCAGCAGGTCCCTTCAGGAAACCCAGCAGAACAAAGCTGCCTGTGGGGCTCCCCTGCATCACCCGAAGCTCAGACACCCAGTCTGCTGGCAGCCTCCCTCCTGCTCAGGGCAGCGGCTGGCCCCTTCTTTAAAGATGCATGGTAAATGCAACACCACNCGGTCTCACCAGCAGCAGAGTGAAAGGGGTTTGGGGATCAAATCAGCATGGCTGATTTTTGTGCAGACATACCCATAAACACCTTGGCTGCTGCACTTCTCGTGGACTGTTCGCATTTACTAGACAACCTACCGCCACAGTGCCAGCCAGCCACGTCTCACAGACTGGATCACGAGCGTATTCAGTGACTGCAGTGAGTACTGTTTGTAGGAATAAATATCACACCTGTGAGGTGGAACTGTGTTATTAGAGCTATAAAGATAACAACATTGCTCCTAAGTGACAAATTTAGTGCAGTGTCTATTACTGTTAAATGGGAAAATTACAGTTGTAGCAATATGGAGATGTAAATGTAATTGTGTAAAACATTGTGTAACCATTAAAATCCATATAATTTTTGCGCACTCAAATTAAACACAAGTGTCTACTGCTTGACACCTGAAACATTAGCATAATATTCATGCCATATGGTTGGCACTTTCTGTTTCTTATAACTGTCACTCTTCATTCTTGTCAGCTGCTCATGAGAACTTGCCAGATAATGTCTGCACGGTTGCCAAAAATGTCTAACAGCTGGTGTGGTACTGGTTAAACACCCCGTAATGTTTCAAACGTTAGTGCTGTCATCTATGCATTAGAAAGCTGTTTCTTGGAGCAGATGTTTAGCTTTGTTTTTAAATTAACTTCAGTGTGCTTTTGTGTCAGTGGTGTGTTTTTATGCTCTATCATGCTGCTGCTTTCTGTGGGATAAATGAGCTCAACAGAACCCTGGTTTTGACAGCCTTAAAACACATAAACTGGCATGATAAACTCTGTGTTAAAAATGCACTCTGCTGCCTGCTTTGGTACCTGACATGGGCTTGAGGGCTGGACTTGAGCTGCAAGCTTACAGAGACCAGTTGAGACTATCTATTAGCTGAGATGGTGATATCTAAAATTTCCCTGTGTCCATGTGATCCTCCTGGCAACATGGAGATCTGCATCTGCTCAATGCCCTTGGTGTTGCTGGCCACCAGAGCCCCTCTGTGATTCAGAAATAGGCATGGAGGCACCTAAATGACCAAATGAGTCTCCTGAGGGACGCAAACCGCAATGTGGGCTTAAGACACAAGCCCTGCGTGGGCATGGTTTAGAGCTGTGTCCATCTGCAGCTGGGGAGAGGGCAGCAGGGTCCATACTGGCACCCAGGCTTGCAGCTGGAGTACAGCACAGGATCGAACACCCCCTGCAGCTTGCAGGGTTTGAGGCCACTGGTGGAGGACTGGGAGCAGGAGACACATTTCTAACTCTGCAAATACCCTTTAAAGCAGGGCTAATGACTAAACTGGGAATTCTCATACATCTTCTGTATGGAAATCGGTGTGAACCTTGAACATGTTGAAATCTATGTAGTTGGGTGATTTACATGTTAAGATTTATGATGAGTCAGGCACATGAACATCAATGAACAACAAACATCCAATTTCATAAACAATCTGATTTTATGGACAGCATATGCAGTTCCCTTGGGGCTGTGGGTTTAAAAGGCTGATTTACGCCCTTTGAAAAGAGGACTCCTTGCTTTTTCGTTTTGCTCTTATTTTCCTGGAGACAAGGCGTTATCTTACCTTTTGCTTCTTCAGGTTCACTTCCAAATGAATCCACTACCAAGTTAAAATACTGGGTGGAATTTTGAGTCCTTAGATATTGTGATGGAAGGCATTTACTGAGAAGCTGCTAAGACATCCTTTTGTCCCCAGATGGCTTTGTAGGGACAAAAATGGAGAGTGCTGAAGAGAGGAGACCTCTGCCCCTCCAGAAGTGGGCAATTTGATCCTGCTAGGCTGCTTTATCTCATGGAGACAATGACCTAATATATGCCCTTTTTACACAGAGACATTTTAATTTGTGCTACCATTTGGCATAGGACACATCTGAACTGCAGCTCCCCTGTTTCAGCTGCTGTACAGGCACACAGCAAAAAGGTGACAGCTTCCCATCTAACATGAGGCAANCAAAAAGGTGACGGTTGCCTGAATAAGCTTCCCATCTAACATGAGGCAAGAAACAGAGGTACGGAAAGGCAAAGAGTGCAGGTAAATATATGGGTTCATACCACAAGCAGTGGTCTTAGCACTTATTTTTGCCATGTGGGATGCATAAAAGTTGGATATTCAGATAGTGGCTTGTGCCTCTCATTTTCTTCTTTGCACATGCAGAGCTAATCAGATGGAAGAAGTGTAGGCAGAAGAGTCATGGGTTGCATCCATCAGAAAGTACATTTGCACAGTTTTTATTCTTTGCAGACGTTCCCGCCCCTGTGCTGTATCCCTGGAAATTATCCATCTCGGATAATGGATGGAATTAGATTAGAAACAAGACAAGATGCAATTACTCACTGAGGACGAATTGGATAAACTGGTAAAATGGGGCCTGCAGCTGGGACTGTCAGTGTCTGGTTTGTGTGCATGTGGAGGAGTTGCAGAGAATTTTATCTTTGGCATTAGCTGTAATAGGATAAACATATTTTCTGTTTATTGTAATATAGCCTTTTACCCACATTAAAATCATTACTGAGTCATCATCTGTCACATAAAGGCTGGCCTCACTTATTCCAGGAAGGTGCTAACCACATGAAGTCCTTAAGTTGAAAAAAATCTATGATTAAAACAAAAATAAGCTTTGCCTTTGATTAGGAATAAAGAAAATACGTTAGGCCAGAGAACTGCACCAGGATGCTGATAATGCCTCTTCAGTGCTGTGGGATCCAGCACAGGAACAAACGTCAGCCCACTCATTCCTTGGTCCAGTCTTGGCTCTTTTCCTAAGGAGGATTTTAAAGTTTTCCCCACCACCAGGGCTTACAAATTCATCCCCAGAAGTATACAAGCAAATGGGACAAACTTTTGTGTTGCAGCAGTACAAATTATTTTTTTCACATAACAATTGTGATGTAAAGATACTTTTATCTGCATTTTGCATTGCAGGGAAGGGGAAAGGAAACAAAAATGGGGCGGCATGTTTGCAATATTGCATATTGCAGTGCCTAAAACCACAAATGAGTGTTTTTGCAGATCATACTGTCTACCTAAAGGAGTCGTGTTCTTGATTTGCAACAGAACTGAATTTTGCACTGCTTACTTGTGAATGCTCTCATTGACATGGCGAGGATCTGAATTCTACAAGTAAGGAGGGAAAGTGGGAAAATTCTGCTAATGAATCTTCGTGCTTGGTTATTTTTCTTGTCTGTAGAGTCCTTGGGCTATTTTGATGTAAATATTTAATTTTATGCAGTAATTGAAACTAAAGATTCAGAACAATGCTACACCCCTGAGACCATAGATGTTGCTTATCAAACTATCATGTTCTGCTGTTACAAAAAGCCAAATAAAAAGAATGACATAAGTAGATGTTCCTGGAGGCAAAACATGTAGTATAGTGCAGCTCATTACTTAATAATGTAGCGCACATACATGTGATTGTAATCCATCATTTTTACCACCACCCTGAACAGGATTACAGCCAACTTGTAGGGTCATACAGGTACCTGTAATCCTAGGCAGTGAGTTCCTTTCAGCTCAGGCCATCGCAAATCTGTCATTTGTGGTGTTCCATTTATGTTCTTTAGTTTATGAATGTGAATGATTTTATGGAAATTGCTTCAGTGCAAAGGTAACCAGGCAAAGCTTTTGACTGAGTGCCAGCCAGCAGGTCAGGAAATTAGTTCTGAACTTCTTGCTGCTGATAGGTTTAGCTATGGGACTTTTTTTTGAATGTCTCTTTTATGCCTCTGTATTGATACAAGATACATTAACGTGAAGTTTCCAAACTCAGCCCCTGCCCTGTGTATTCTTTGTACATGTACTTAAAGCATTTGAGTGGTCCCATTCACTTCAGCAGGCTAACCAGGTACATAACCAAGTGTGTATAATATTTACAGGGTCGGGGTTTAATTCCTAACAGGACTACAGAAGAGAGACAATGCTAAGCATGGTGGCTGTGACATGAAGTTTTTAAACGTTTCTTCTTTTATGGGCTGCTCAGTCCATTAAAGCTGTATGGCTAGACCCCACTGTCTGCATAGGCCTAAGAAGCTGCCCCATAGGTCTGATGTAGAGTGTCAGTGCTCAGTCTGGGAAAGCACCCATGTGTGTGTAAATTCAGTGGAGTTTCTAAAGTGAAGAACAGAGAAACAAAAATAATTAAAAAATCCATTTTTCTTTCTGATTTTGTTCCTTTCTCCCTCTGTTATGTTGCTATGGCATGTCAACACCTTCTGCTGACATGGAAATCAGTAGAAGTAGCCAAGTCCTCCATGCTCTGTAGAGGGGGCACTGCACTCCGTTTTTGAGAATCAACCTTCTTTTCGTTGGGAGTATTTCTAAGGCCTGATTTAGAGTTGAAAGGCTGAAAGAGTTGTCTACATTGAGCATCATTTTTATAATGGACTTTATAACTCCTCTTGAGGCTGGCATACCTCAGCCAGCTTCATAGTGTCAGTAGCAATGACTTAAAAGAAAATCAGTCAAAGCAATGCAGATAACCCACTGTTTAAAAAATAAGCTTTTTTTTTTTTTGCTAATACTTATCTAAGAAATATTTTGCTGAATTTTACTCAATTTTATTTCTGCTGAACAGAAAAATAACTGTCGTCTGCTTAAATTTCTGAAGTAACTTTTAAGGGTTTCACTTGGCTGACATTTCTTGGCCTTGTGTTAATCTTGGGATTGTTTCACAAGAGACCCAGGGAACACCCACTGATAACAATGTCAAATATTCAATGTATTTACTGAACGTTTCCACTTGCTTGATCATTAAGGCATGCTTTGAGTATGAGGTCACCGATGTTGGGCAAGTGTAGAATTTATGGGGCGATTTGAACTATAGGGGAGTCCTGACATGTTTTTGGCAAATACCGTCAGATACCATGGACTGATGCCACTCAGAATTGTAGCTCTGGGATATAATCAGGTTCTAGCATGAACACTTTGCATTAGAATTCAAATCCTCTGATTACAGAGAAGATGGGAAAAAAGTTATTTAAACAGGCCATACATACAGTGTAGGAATCTTTTAACAGAACACATTTTCTTGTCTGTTAAAGCAGATGATTTAAATGTGAAGTCTTTTAACAAACAAAAATGAAAATGTGGTTTTAGAAATTCAGAGGAGAAAGCTTTACATCAGAAGAGAAAGCTTTACATCAATGTAACATGCCGTCATTGTGCTGGCGTTTTGAATCCTGCATTTAAGCTGGAGAGAGCAGCAAAGAACTAAGTTAAGAAGGGGCAGTGAGACCAACCCACCAGCAGCATGGGCTGTAGCTGAGTTTGGGATTCCAAAACTGTACTCCTGGAACTGCCACCGGCTTGCTAGGTAGCCTTTCAGAACCTATTCAAGGCCTGTTTAAAAATCCTACAAATCATGAAAAAATCTTCAGTTGGATTTTAGCACCTTTTAGATATAGTGATAATGACTTTGGTTGCCTTAATTTGCCACTTCTGCTTGTACTGTTGTGAGAATAACCTAAGTCTTGGGAGTCCTTGAATGAAACCAAACAGAAACAGGAACCTGGATCTACGCAATTGCTGACTTTATTGCATACCTGCTGCCTGACTTTGAGTTTTCTGACACTGTTTTTCCTACAGCCTCTTGTTTTGAATGTTTAAATTGTAAGCTCCTTCAGACAAGGTCCATTTCTTACAAGAGATTTGTAGTCTGTCCTCTGTGGTCATGCTGCAAGACAAACAACTGGCAACGGCTGCCACTCACGCTGGAGGTTTCAGCAGCTCTCTACCACTTTGTCTAAAACATGTAAATAAAGCCAGTTCTGGTATTGTGCACATTTTAGTCCTTTGAAAATACATTAACCCTTTGACATAAGTCCCACTAAACAGACTTTGTTCCATTACCTGAACTTTTTCCCTTAACATTTTAAAAATCATGTTGTTAGCTGGTTGCCAAGTATAAGAGAGCATGGGTAAATCAACAGCTTTGCAGTGAGGGTTCTGGAAGGAAATACTCTACAGGTATTGACTTACACTGTATTTCTTCATCCCACCTATAATAAAAAGGAAGAAGATAGAATAAAAAGCACAGAAATTAGAAGAGAATGAAGGAGTGATTCTACGAGTTTCAGCATATACTTGTCAGATAAAAACTAAACAAGACTAGTTGATCCATGGCCAGGGTCTTTTATAAAGGCAGCATGATTGACACACAATATATTAGATTTGACACATATTTTACAGGGATCCCTAGCAGAATATGCACCAGAGGATTTTAAGGAACAGTCCTGTTCTTGATATGCAACATTCACAGAGCTCCACAGGTTTTGGAAATGTGCTGTCTAGCCCTACGGGTCCACCTCCTTCAGGAAAGGCCTTTGGATAATGTGTTTCATAACCTCTTGACCTGCTCCCTGAAAGATTTTCAGTATTGCTTTTTAAAAAATAACTTTGTTTCATTAGACCCATTTACATAGGATAAATAGGCAAATACAGTGATCTGTTTTCCTACTCTTATATTTATTTAGTTTTTTATATTCCTATTGGGATTAGGACTATCCTATGACACAGAAAGGACATCATAATTTTCTGAAGAAAACAAAGCGCAAAGTCTTCTGACAAAGGGCACAAAAATTGCTTTGCTTTTTAGGCAGACATGGCTCTCCAGATACCTGAGAGAGATATTAGAGAAATAGGTGTATTAGAGTAGTGAAGCTGACATTATCAGGTGTTGTGTATGAGGCATGTCATTTATGAGTTGTCACACAGCTATTATTAAGAGACTATTCAGCAGAACACAGCACATCGTAGTGACTGTCACTGCACTTGCTGCAATCACCGAACAACTAGGTATAGTAAAACAGAACATTTCTTTCACTTTCAGGACAAATTACATTTACTGCTTATTTATGTGATGTATTTATGGCATTTCTGTGCGGCAGTCCAGCCTCCCACAGTTGGCCAAGCTGGTGGGGGGCAGAGCTGCCCGTGCTCCCCAGTGTGGGTGGGGGTGAGGAGGTGGGGTGCTGCCACTCCGGCCCTGGTCCCCCTTGCTCCCCTGACAGAACTTTTGGAGGACAGGGTCTGGCAGCTCTAGGCAGTCTCCTGGCCCTGGCTCCAGGCAGGATGGGGATCCAGCAGCTTCCAGAGCTGCTCCTCCCTCGCTGCCTCACCCCTGCCTTCGGGCAGGGACCCTTGCTGTCCTCGTTCCCTCCAGCATCTCACACACACTCACTGTCTCCCTCCAGCTACAAGCTGCAAATTGTAGTTACTCCATGGGTTGCCCCATGGCCATAATGGTCTGCACAAAGACAAATGAAAGTTAGCCCTAGATTTAGGATCTGAACAGATGCTGCCTGAATCCCAGCTAACATCTTTAGGTCACATACTGCATTCAGACTGTTAAACCTTGATCCTCTAATCTCTCCACAGGCTGAACTTCCATTGACTTTAACCTGCCCAGCCATATCCTTTAAAGCCAGTCTCCCCCAATTATTGCACCACGTGCAGCCCCGCTGGACCTCTAAATCTTTCAAGAGGATTGTAGTTTGGTGCATTCCCTAAGGAAAGTTTGGAAGGGAGCCAGAGAACAAGGCTAATTTAGGAGACAGGAGAATATGTCTTCTGAAGAAATGGCTCCAAGACCTTAACATGTTGGGCCGTGAAAAAGGAGCAGGTGAGATAGGATTTAATTACAGTGTACAAGTACCTAAGGGGGTGAACACAGAAATAGGTCTGAATCTATAGCAGAAAGGTAAAATATGAGGTCGTGGGCTGAAACTGAAATGTATTTCTCTCAGCAGAAGGTTACTCTGTATATGTAATAACCTGGCAAACAAGTTAGTGGAAACTGATAGTAGATGCAGTAACCTGTTTATTACTGTTGCAGGGTGATCAGGTTGCCCTGCTGATGGTTCTTGTTAGTCACAAATGGCTCTTTTTCTGTGTTATTTGGTGTTTCAATCTATTACACTGTTTTGGGGGATGGTGGTGTCTCTTCAAAGCTGAGCTTCCAGGGGTTAAAAATAGAGATAATATTTACAGGCTAACGGTAAGAAACATGTAACTAATTTTTTTTTCATTAAATGCTTAAAAGGTTTGTGTGCATAGTTTTGTAGGTCTTGCAAAATGGTGTGACTCCCTCTACGGTCTGGTGCTGCAGAAAAACACAGCAAATACTGCAAAATTCTGATTAACTTCTGGCACGTGAAAAGTAAGGTTTCTGTGACATCAAAAACAGTAATATAGCCCTGGCATAAATGGGTATTCCACTTCATTCACTCTTTCCATGTTTATGTAGTAGGGGAAAATAAAAGATCTAATTTAGAAGCTGAGTGCAGCACGCAAACCATGAACTTAGGCTTCCTTAAAAAAATATTGTGTCTCTCCAATAATTTGCAATGGTTTGGTTTGTGAAGGAGATGGCCCAGTTTCAACTGACAATTCCAACTCTGCAAAATGTCAGGGCACGTGGAGGCAACTGGGACCTTGGTCTGCCCCTTTGCAAGCTGAGTAGCTTTGCTTTCACCCATTTCCAGTTACTTAATCATGTACTAATGAAACAGCTATTCAGAGAAAAGGTTAATGTGAGATTTAAGTTGGATTAATGGGGCATCAATAAACAGGTTATTATTGTAGACAGCCTACATTTAAGCTGCATGTTTCCTAAACAGTGTTCAGAGTTGATTTATTTACTCCACCAGAAGTGCAAGAAAATAATGAGTAAGGCAGAAGTTACTTCTGCCAAATTTATCTTTTTTTTTTAATGGAAACATCCTATTAACAAGTTTGATAGGCTAATCCCAAATCTATAGCACCTGCAGATTAATTGGGGATGGAGCATGCCTAGAACTGCTCTGTCCTTCAAAGGTCCCTACTGAAGTACTGAGACTTGGATTACTTCCCACAGCACATCGGAGCACTGTCCTGATCCCCTCTAGCAATGGAGAAGCTCCTACGTGAATTAAGCGATCTCAGGGGATCGCTTTGTGTCTCCCCTGGTGGATTGTGTGGTTTTGGCCTGGATAGCCCTGGTGATATTCATCTGGTCAAAGATAACCTATCTATAGTGGTCATCCTGTGCTCCCTCTGCTGTCCTTGGAGAGAGACATACTCTTCTAACATGCAGCTCATTTTGAGGAAAACATTGAAAACTGGTCGCATGGACCACACTTGACAGGCCCCATTCCTAACCCTGGATTACAGAGTAAATCTTGGGTGACTGCTCAGGTACCTGGTTGCAACTTTATGAAAGATTTATCCCACTTCCCAGAATTGTAGCCACCCACGCTCATTGGTTTTGTCTTTTCCAGTTGCTGTCCTTACTGCTTCTATCCCAAGGCAGCTTCAGTAAGTAAAATTGGGGCTGTCTTCTGACAGCTTATGTTTTTTGTCATCTGTATATCTTTAGACCAGTATTTATGACAGAGAGAATGGTCTTTAAAATGAGGTTAATAATCCTACTTTATTGATTTTGCCCACTTATGTGAATTTCTAGAACAGACTATTTTCTCTAGGCTTTGGACTGGTACATAGCAGAAGTCAGTCTATATCTTGCAATAAATTTCACCATTTAAAAATATATTTCACTGGAGTTCAGGATGGAAAAAAAGTTTGCTCTCTTCTTCAGAAGAGGGATTTCTGAAAGAATTAATGTTAAGAACTATATTTCCATCTTTTCAAATTATTTTCTGTTATTTCAGAAAAGGTATTTTATTCATGCTGGTAAAACGCTTCCCTGAATCAATTAAAAAATAAAATAACTAGAGTATTTGACCTACTATAATGTCATACTACAACAGTTTAGAGCAATGGTATCAAAGATAAACATATTTTAACACTTCTAAATTTTTCCTACTTGTTGTTTTGGGGGGTTTTTGTGGAAAATATTTTTGTTCACAGTTTAATGAAAAGAACCATATTTAAATAAAAAGGAGGAGCTTTAGTTTTGCTTCCATCCCATCTCTTCACATCTTTTCTCAGCTGAGTCTTCTAGCTATACTAAAAAACCTAATAATTTTTATTTTATTTTGCAGCTCAGATTGATTAATTCTCTGGGTGCACTAGTCAATAAAATGAATAATGTAACAATGACATTTTTTACAAAAAGTTCAGACTACTGCTGTGGATTGCTTTATTAGATTATATAAAATCAGGTTATATTAACCAACTTTAACAAAGTACAACTAGATGGCACAGCCATAAACATGCCAAAGACTGTGAGCCTCAGCAGAAGACACACCTCAGCAATCTCTTTTGCTCTGATTCAGCCAGTCATTCTGAGAAAACCACCAGCTGGGTTTAATCCTGTTGTTGTTGTTGTTGTATTTGCTCTTTGGTGTGGTATCATCTAAAGAACTATCTTAAATAACTGCTTTAAATAAGAGCGGAGCAGCTAATGGAGGATAATCACCTCTCTTACCAAGAGATTTCTCGTGGAAGAAATTCTAAATTCAGTTATTACAGCAAACAGTTCCCTTTGCCCATATAGTGTATTTCACTCAGGAAATTCTTTTATGTTATGCTAGCAAAAGAAGTTTGTTGAGGACTTATTTTGCCAGAACAAGCGGCAACTCCCTGGAGAGCAGTTTTCCAGGATTTTTTTTCTTTTAAGAGTAAACATTGTGACAGACTGAGAATTACTTCACAAAATGCTCTGGGTGTAAAAATCAATCTTGTTTCTAGTAACACATTACTTAAGAAGAAGGGTAAAATACGGAGGCTTTTGTCTTTAATTTGGATGTAAAATTTAATTCCAGAAGTTCAAAGGTGCAAAAGGTTCTAAAAATTATATCCACATCTCTCTTCTCTTGTTTCCTACGTGGGTTTCCCCTATAATTTTGATTGGGGTTTTTGATTACTTTATGGAATCTTGGAAAAGAGGAACAAACACAGAAAATAGCCTTGAGTAGCTGGAATTACTGTCATTTGAATTAATGTGCTTTAATTAATTTCTGGCTGAAAATAAATGGTTCATTAATCTTCAAAATAGAACGAAAATCCACTTAGAAGAAGGAATGATACTAAACACACAACAGAAAACTGTGGGGTTGCATTGACCTGTCAACACTTTAAAATTACTTACTTTAGATAGCTGAAGTAGTTTGGATGAGTAAAACAATTCAAATCTCCCCCAAGTCAATCTTCTATAAAGAAAGCATAAGACCAGCAACTAGCTATGTGGTCTTCCCGCAAGATCACTGAAATTATTTTCACCTGTGTCAGTTATCCTTTGCTTCTTGATTCCACCTGAATTCAGGTGACCAAAAACCCCACAACATCCTAACATCTTTTTAGTACCAAGGCACAGCTTGATGATACTTTTATGCTTTTTTAAAATGCATTTTAGTGCTTTTTAAAAATCATCCCTGATGTGACTGTAAAATTAGCAGTCTGTGATGTATCAGTGTTTCTACAGCCTTCAACCAGCCTCATGATCCTCTCAGGGCTAGCTGGCCAATATTTGTGTTTATATATGCTCATCACAATCGACCTTCTGTATGGCTGTTTGTTTTTTCTATAGCTATTCATGTCGTGTCATGTGCAGAGGTATAGGCTGCGAGTTCCTTGAGCAGGGACTCATTCCTGTGAATTTACTGCGCTTCGCACAGTAAAGAACTGATTCTTTATATGGCGCCCTGGCCCTACCACAATATAAACAACTTTTTTTTTTTTTAATATTGACTCCTTTGAGTCAAAGAAGGAGTCATGGAAAGAGGCAGTGAAGAAGAAGAGATTTCATCACTTTAAAATCATGTTTTTTGAAACATGTCTTTCTGTGAGATGTTATCCAGAGAAAGCAAGAATTATATTTTGAGAATTCCAGTGATATTTTTTTAATCCCCATCAACCTAGTATTAAACACATTCTGGATCTTGTAAGGTACTGACATAGTGGCAAAAAAAATCCTGCCTTAGGCCACATTTTCTAAACCACAGATCCAACTACCGATATGATGCTTTTAGTAAATTGACAGAGGGAGCTATAAGAGTGGTTTAGATGATTCATATTATTCCTCTGGGCAGAGTCCCAGCTCAGAGTTCTCTGAGTCAGCTTTGGTGTTCCCTTATCAGGAGGCAGAGCATTGTTAGAAAACACTATTTTGGGGCTAAAGCAACTCTTCTGTTGTAATAGCCCTCTGGCATTGACAAATTTTTATCTCCCTTTAACAGGGAAGATCTCTATGCATGCCAGCTATGTCCAAAGTGCTGCTTGTGAGCTATTTTTGCATCGTATCTTCATTTCTGAATTTTTGCTTCAGGATGAATTTTTACTTTTACATTTTTTTAAATCTCACTACATTTTAGCTGTTAGTACTGAAATTCAGTGATTTAACCAGGCTATGGAGAAATATGCTACCAGTATTTTACCATTATTCTCTTTATCTTCTTCTACAGTTTCTTCCTTGTCCAGATGCAGCATCTTTTTATTGTGCTCGTATCCACACTGATTAACTCAGCTTCTACATATCCTCCCTTTTGACCTCCAGGTTTACCAGTGGTGCCTATATGTTGGTTTCCATTGTGGTTTAAGTCTGAAAACAGACCTTCTGGCTTGCCCGGTATGGAAACTCAGGTCTGGTTAGCCAAAAGGCTAGAGGCCAGCAGCAACCAGCACTTTGGCCCACTCACAGTCCTGTAAAGGTGTGGGAGCCTGGGGTGTTACGTTCACCTGCACACCATCCTGATCCATCCCATGGCAATACCCTCACAGTGACTTGTGTTTAGCAGCCCAGGCTGTAAAGCAGGACCCTCTTTCCTGGGAACAGATTTTCTATTTAATAGCATATATGGTAGATGGATCCATTAACCCAGAAGAGATGATGCTCTAATGGCAGCAGCAGAGGAGGTTTCTGATTGATTGCCCAGGAGCTGGAACATTTGCTTTCTAGCCCCTCAATCTGAAATGTTGCTCCTATTTTCCAGGAAAGTCCAGCAGCCACCAGGTTGCAACATAATCTGGCACGACACAGTGCTCCTGCCAGCACCAAAGACCCTGCTGAAAGGGACATGAGATTTACACAGCAAAAGCTGGTGGGCAAGATGGTACTGGGGTTCTTGGCCTGTTGTGAGAGAAACCTCCCTGGAAAGGGAGAGTCCCAGGCCCTCCTCCTAGCTTCCACTTATTTATTTTTTGCAGTTTGTTTGTGCCATTGGGACTCAAAGTCTTTCTAAGTTGGGCTGAGTTAAAGCTTGAGTTAGGTGAGCCTTCCCCTGAATCCCTCTCTCGCTGTACTAGACAATTCTTTTCAGACAGGTCCTTTCCTTTAATCTTTATCCTCTTATAAAGAGACACAAAAGGCCTAATACCAGATGCATGGTTCACGTGCAATAAGCTTACAAATGCAGGTTCAGGACACCACCAGAGTCAGGCAACTTGGCTTGCTAGAAGGCAGAGCTGCCTGCGCTGCCTCCTCCCTGCCCGCAGGCTGCCCTGAGAGGTGCTTCTGGAGCTATGGGAGCTCATGGACCATGCGGGGGTCAGCTCTCTTTTGCTTGCCCAGCCAAGGATACAAGGACAGTGGTGTTCCTGCTTGCAAGGTTTCAATCTCTGCAGAGCATCCGTCAGGAGAAGAGGAGAATCAGGAGTGCCAACACGTTTGGCACAGGTAGGACAAATGGGCATGCAGGGAATGTGAAGGGGGAAATAAGTGGGAATGGGTGCTAAGGACAAGCAGAGGACAAGCCTTGGGCAGATGGAGCTGAGCTGGGGTTGACTTGGGAAGAGCTTGGAATTAGTTAGAATTAGTGTTTCAACCTCTCTCTCTCTCTTTCTCTCTTTCTTGTATTCTGACTCCCTGATTTTTCATACCCCTGTAGCAGATAGACATCTGGTTACATCTCTTACTTCCGTAACCCTTTCTGCCATAACAGCTTCACCTTCCTGGCCTTTAACCTTCCCTTGAGCAGAGACCATTATTGCTAAGCTAGGAAAAGGTAGGGTAGAAAAGCATAGATTAATAACAGTTATCATACAGGAAAAACAAAACAAAACAAAACAAAACACAACTTTCCAGAGGCTGCAAATGACTGATAAAAATCTATACACATCCTATGGCTCAGTATCTTCTACTAGCCTACGAAATAGAAGGTTTTGGTAATTTGACAGATGTGTTACTGAATAATGGCTCCAAACAGTCCTTTTAGAAGTGTCTTTTTTATTCTTAAAAAGTGAAATCACTTTGATAGCAGGAAGGCAGTTGCAATTCCTGCTTTGGCTAACTTTGTTAGATACTAAGATGTGATACCTTCTGCCCAGTAATGTTTATAGATCTCAATCCTTTCCAGTATTCAGTACATGCCTACCCATAATGTATACAGTGCTCCAGCCTGTAGAAAAACAACATTGCAAGAGAGGGAAAGCTAATGTTTAGCAAATATCAGAAGAAATGATGGCATAAATTAAGCTCTAAAGCCAGATGTTCATTTCAGAGTAGCAGGCTATTCGAACTTACTCTGCAAGATCAATATTTTTAGATTTGCTGAACTTCTAGAGGCAATGTTTTCATTTTGAAAGGTTTTTAGCCTGGGTGAGAAGGTGAGGAATATCAAGGGAGATGCATAGGAGCCAAAGATGAGGCTTCAAAACCAGCACATTAGAAAATCTCCAGCTGTTTTAACTCCAAAGATTACTCAGTTTTACAGCACACCTAGCATACCAGTGCCCATCTTTCACCTGTAATTCACCTTCTGAAGATGTTTGCCTTCTCTCTCTGCATCACTAGTGGTCAGTTTATCTTTGCTGCCCCAGCCAGTTCCCCAGGCCAGAGGCACTTCTGTCTGTCAGGTCCTCCTGACAGAGACTTCTAAGCTCATCTGCACTTCTATGGGGAGTGATTTGTTATATAACTTTTGGGAGAGAAAAAAAAAAATTTAGTGCATTTAATTCAGCCTCAGCCACTGTCCAGGGTTAAATGTATAGTACCTTGTGTTTAGAAATTCCTAAGTGTCATACTAGTTGTTATAGAGTAAGAGGTGCTCACAGCATTGCTGAATTTGTAACAGCAGGCATGCAAATACGTGACTGCGTATCGTCAGTTGTCTTACTTCTGTTTAGCATAAGCTTCTCAGATAAGCACTACTGGAGCACACGCCATACAGAACATGCTGCACAAAATAAAGTGTTTCTTGAAGTTTTCTTGAAGCAAGTGGAAAAGGAGAATTTGAAAATCTTGAAGTTGGCATAATTTTATTTTTTAATTACCTGATCAAGTACCCAGCAGAATAAAGAGCACTTAGACTGGGCAGTACATTCTAGTCGCCTCTGCCAGCTATGAACGGAGTACACACCTTTGAGGGAACCTTCTTAGTTGTCTTTTTAATACTAGTTACACTTAAAATGCAACTTTTGCAGTATGGTGGGCATTTCTACAGTAGCATTTAAATGGTCTGTGAAGTATTGCTTCCATATGCAGTACCTGACTGACATCGTGATGTAAAAACTCTGCCAAAGCAAATCCTGGAAGTTAGTAAGCCAGCGTTTTATCTTACTTGCAGAGGTTGAGGTTCACAACTGAAAGAGTTATTTTGGGCACCCAGAACACTGAAACTATCTTCATCCTGGAGGCTGGTTGGTGCAAATGAATGCTGGACATTGCTCTTGTCCCATATTCCAGCGTTGTATAGGGAAATGGAGAGTGGTGAGGGGGCTTTGTAGCAGTAAACCCGTAGCAGGTAAACTCACTGGCACTCCCCATCTTGCTCTGAGAAAAGGAAACTCAACAATATCTCAGGTAGAAGCTCGTAAAAAGCTTCTACTTGCCTGTACCCTCACTGGTATGGTGTTTGTTTAGGATACTTTCAAATATCTTTGGAATTGTTTATCTAAGTTAACATTTCTTTGTTTAACTGAAGGTTATATCTGACAAGAATTCACTAAAAATGTGACGCTGCCAGGTAGGTACTACACTGAATTTAAAGGGAAACTTAGCCTTTTGCACAATTACACAAATACATGTAAATAACTCACACAGAAACGTGCTAAAACAACACCAATTACTTACCACAGCACGCAGTCAAAAAATTAAAAAATAGCATGTCATGTTTTACCGTTGCCCTTCCTATATTGACACCTCCTTGGTCACTGGTCTCATCTGCAGGATGAAGGAGGAAACCACAGGTTACAAAACTGTAGGATTATGTAATTAAAAAACTATTATAATACACATTTTTAATGGGAACAAGGTGAAGGCAGCTCTCCTTCCGATACTTGTCAGTCTCTCACTGTAATGGGCACTCCTAGGAATCTAAAATCACAGCAGCCCTCGTGATCATCTAAAGGGATGATGGCAGTAGTGCGTTATCACAAACACATGCAGAGTACATCTCATAAGCAGAGTTCTTGCGTGAGCATTTGCAGATGTGCCAAGATTTTGTTAGTGTATGGGATTTTAGGTTTTTGAACATAAAAACAATAGGTTAAAATGAGATAGAAAAAGGCTAGTAGGTATGTTACGTGGTGATTATAAGCTATTTAAGGGAGGTGTTATAATTTTCTGCATATCTGTACACAATCTGACCCTGACCAAGGCAGTTAATTTTCATCTGTTGGAACAACAGAAATTTTAAATAAAAACAAATCCTCCTTTGCCCATTTATTTCTTATTGTGTAAGCTGTTTCCTGAGCTCTGACCATGGTTGTTCCAGGGTTTTTTGCAGCCCTGAGGATGTAAGTTTTTGGGCAGTGACACAGCTCATTTCCCACTTACCACAATTGTTTTGGTGTTTCCTACATGGGGCTCTATTTTTTTTTGGAGAAAGCCTGAGAGTAACTCTGCTTTTCTCTGCTTCTGGGCATCATCTTGCAAAGCAGGGCTTGACTAAAGCAACGTAGTCCTATGGCTAATACTACACAGTACCTTTGTGGCTGCAGGTACTGCCACATGTTCACACAACTGGTGGTGATAAAAGATGCACAAGACTGATTCCATGTTCCACACCACCGAAAAACACAAACAGTGTTCATTTACTGCAGTTTAAAGAAAGAGAGAGGTGGCAGCGAGAAGCCTGTTGGCAGTAAGTGCCCTGGTGTGGGTGGCCAGAGGCGGTGGCGTTCCTCATGTCTTGTCATGGCCACTCTTCCTGGCATGGACAGTTTTCAATTTATGCCCAACTGAGGTGTACAGACAAGTCCATATTTCATACAGCTGCTTCATCCTGTCTTCACTTTAGCTCGGGGAGCCAAGGTTGCATTGGTTACAGACTCTTACAATTTTTAAGCTTCTCTCAAGAACAGTGGGGACTAAAACATGTTTTGAAAACCAGCAAAAGAGAACTTGATGTTTTGAAGTCAGAATGTTTATCATGACCCAAATGATCCCTTTGGAGAGGCACACTTTAGAAGTGGCTGATATTTTTCCAAAGGAGAGGCCCCTGGCTTTTTGAAGATCAAGGCTTCTTAAGATATTTTGTGATTAAACTATCAAAAACTTCGGCTTTAAACTATATAGGGCATTAGGATAGGAAGGAACTGAGAGCATAAACTGAAAGAATTTGTTTTGCCACTTGTTTGACCAGAAAGCTAATGAAACTCTCAAATACACGTATTTACGTGTTTTTATGCTTCTTAACTGAAAAATAGCAATGTGATGATTATCCCTCATTGTTAAAAATTATTCTATATCAAGCATGACAAATATACAGCAACATTTTAAGCTGCTGTGATTTGCAGTGCCTGAGTTTTATAGCCATGAAAAACTGATTGGCTGACAGATCTTTAACTCATACTGTGATGGTACAGGCATCCTGAACCATAACAGAGTCTCTATAAAATTATGTGCAATACGCACAAATGAACTCGTTGGCAATTTCAGTGAATGAAGTCTGAAACTGAATTTCTGGCACTTCTAAGGGTCAGTCAAGACAACTATTTTTTTTCTTGTCTCAAGGGAAAAACAGACTAATTTTGTTCCTCTCTCATACCTGAATTAATGACTCACCTGCAGCACTCTGAAAGAAAGAAAATCTCTTACGTTAACACAACACACTTTGTACTTATAAAAGAGAGGATGAAAGACACCATCTATTTCAGAGGTTAGTACATCTGAATAGAGCTGCAGAGGCCCTTGCCTAGAGAGAGGAGAGTGTTGCCCGTTTGACTGAATGCTTCTATGTTGCATAGAACCTGGAAATAACCACGCTGCTTCTTTAAAGGGCTCCGTAACAGAGTTTGCATCAATATTGTGTTTCCATGGGAATTAGTTTAATTGCATTTCTTGTTCTGTGTGAGCTTCATCCTGCCAGGCAATGGACATCCCCTTGGATTAAGATTTCTACTTAGCTTTTGTTTTTATTTATTAAAGGTTGGAAAGAAGTGGCTTACATAGGAAAGGAAAGCTAGAAAAAAAGTTAAATTTCCTGCACTTTTGCTTCATATACCTTTTAGACTGGATATAAAGTGAGAGTGTCAGATTTTTTTCTCTACTCCAAATTTCTTTCTGGAAAAAAGTATCCAGCTTATTCTTTATTTGTGAACTATGCTTCAGGTGTAAGAGACTCTTTGAAATTTCTAGCAGCATCCACTAGTGGATTGCACAGTTTTTCATGATGGAGTGGTTATTTTCTGCTTCATTCCACAAAGTCATGTGGAAATGCCCAAAGCAGTTTTATTCTGCGTAGAGGAAAGATGCCATGGGTGGAAAAATTTGAGGACGTCTCATAGGAGATGCTTACACTGTAAGAAACCAAACTTATGGAGGGTCCAGAGAAAAGCTTCAGAAATTACATCTGAACTTGGCATATATTTACTGCATGTGCCATGTAAAGATCTCTGAGTTAACTCTTTGGATACCACAAACCAGGTATATCACAGCAGTATGCCTCAGCTCCACTTCTTTATTATTTGTGAGACCTAAGCTAGTCCATATATTTTATACTATATTTGTTACACCAGTTGAAATGTTGAGTTTATCCAAAAAAGGTAAAAAGTCTAGAAAGATCCCTCTATGGGGAAAAGATAATCTTATACCATAAGGTTCTTTAATTTAGCAAACACAACAAGAAATCTCAGTAAGCAGAAGTCTGGAATTTAAGAACTGAAGCTGGAAAACAGATGAGTGTAACTAATTATTGGAAGATCTCAAAGGGAGAAGAAGAAATAACTCAAAAGCAGGAAGGCAAATAGGGAATTTGTTCAAAATAGCTATTCAGGCCTCAAATATGCGCCTTGGCTTAAGAAACACTTCCTTCTGTACATAAATAAAACTTTGGACACCTCTAAAGCAGCTGTCATTAAAGTATTGCTGTGTGTTTTACCCCCATAAACTTTTCCAAAAAAGAATTCAAAAGAACTGTGAATTTCTGTCAAATTAACTGAATACTTAATAATACAGAAACCCAAATCTTGCATGGGAAGCAAGAGACAGAAAGGCTGAAAATACCTAAATACTCATCTGAACACTTTATACTTGAACAATTCTTTCTTCTGGAAACCCTGAAAAAATAATCAAAAGGAGTATATATCCCCCAGCTTAAATTAATTTCTTTTTTTTTCAGGTTAAACAAAAATGCATTGGTTCATCCATCAAAAACATGTTGGTTTTGAGGGAAGAGTTCTTTTACCAAAAAGTACTTCTTGACCAAAACTGATTGAGCAAGATTCGCCTTGGCCTTTTCACACAGATAGGGATCAGAGGAGGTTCCTCCAAAATAACTTTTGCCCCCTCTGAAATAACTTATCTTCATTGTGGCTGACACAGTCCTCCCTTGCTGCCATTCATAGCTCATGCACCCAGAAGGTCTTGAGAGGAGTCTGCCCTCCAGCGTGGCCTTTGTAGCATTAGACTTTTATTGCAGGGGGTGGGGCTGTCACCATTTCTTTAGCATTCATTGCAGACACTGATTAGAGAGGGAGAAAAAGATATTGCTGGAGTCCAAAGCATGTCTTGAAATGAAAAAAAAAAAAATAAAATAAAAAGAAGAAGAAAAAACCCCAAAAAACATGCAAAGTAGCATTTTAAATGGATGCATCTATTTACTGCTGATGTTTTCATACCAATGATTTAGTGATGTTAGATTCAGAAGGTGTAGCAGAGGTTTTAATTTGCTGCAGTTCTGGTCTAATAGGTATAAAGACACCAGAGGATTCTGAAATACTGAACTCAGAGATGTTCTGACAAACCTTTGTACTCATAATACCAAGAGCTAGTGTGAGCTTATACAATTTAAAACTAATTGCCCAGCCAACATGCTCATTACCATATTGATGCAGTTCACAAATCAAAGCCCTCTCTGTTCAAGCTGTTTACCAGACTTGCATTAAGCAGCATATTGCAACTGAGAAATGTAGCGTGTTGCCAAAACACTGCAGAAACTCTGTAAGACTGATAGGAGTACAAACTTTGGGAGCTGAAATGCCACAAACTGATTTAATACACATGGCTCTAAAGCACTTGTTTGTTATCTGGATATGTTCTGATTTAGCCTTGAAACTTTCCACAATAATGTACTGCAGCATCGATACAGGTCCTTACACAGCAGAGAGCTGCTGGCAATTTTGATCAATTTGGCTTCCTACAGAAGCTTCTTTGCTTAACCAGGAGACTCATTCATACTTTTTTATTTTTTTGGAAGCAATACCATACATATGCCAGCTGAGTTTAGGCGCATACATTAAGAATGTAGGCTTTTTGTACAGGCAAAGGAGAGGTTGAGGCTCTTACCTGAGAACCCTAAATTAATCACCAAACTTGGGTGCCTGAAGTTAAATTCTTTGAATAGCCTGCTAAGCAAACTGAAGGTACAGCTCATTTGCCTAAACAAGCGCCTACCTGCCAGTGCCTAGCAGTGCCCTTTCATACCTTTCAGTTCCCTTTCAGATACCCTGCCATCCTGTGACATCCACACAGTAGATATGTCAAAGTAGTTGGAGAAGATTCAGACCTCTCTGAGCTGGCAGTTGAAGGCCAGGTGGGGTCATCTAGAATGTCTCACAGGGCACTGGAAGCCTATGTTTAAGCAATTTAATTTTTCCCTATTTTTCCTTCAGATGTTCAATGAGCTGGTTTAGGTATCAAAATCAGCCCAGTCCTGTAAGCAGGATTAATAAACTTGTGCAGGGTTCAGTAGCCACCACGATCCTGCTGCTTCCAGCTCCCCAGGCTGGCTGGTTTAGGACTAGCTGGGAATTTCTGCATAAGCCTGAACCTGTTCTTATCCCAAACACCACTGTTCTGTGAGTTATTTTTCTGTTTATACTTTGCTCAGAAAACAGCAAGAAAGATTTATTTTTACTGTTGTTTCTCATGAGCTGAGTGCAGTAGATCTTGGCAGCTGCTGGGAAGCCTCTTCCCTGTGCCAGGCTTTCACTCCTGCCATGGACAGGGACACAGACTGCAAGGACAGAGAGCTGAAGCAAGAGCGGAAACACTTCGAAGATGAGGATCAGGATGTGAAATTTGACTTCCTGGTGTGAGTGAAGCTTGAAGCAAAAGCAGGGCACTAAAGAATTACGGAAGGTTGTTGGGGGAAATTAATAGATTCTGGGAAAATCAAGGGCTGGGAGAGGTGGTGGTTTGGTTAAGATCATTGGTTTATCCCTGTTTAAGAGAACATAGTTTAGGGGGAAAAGGGAGGACATTTCTAATGAAATACAACTCTTCTCTATAAATAGAATTAACAAGAAGAGTTCAGCCTGTTAAAGTGTTGACCCTCATCATGTTGCCTGTTGAAGCCTCTCTTCTGTTCTTTATGTAAATTCAGTCCTGAAAATTAGTAAATCAAACAAAACTATTTTTATGGATGAAAGATGAGATGTGATTAAAACATGGCTTTGTGCGATAAATAAATTTGATTCCTGTTTACATCTCTTCTCCTGGCTGTGTGGTCACAGTAGATGCAAGCTTCCAATTCCTTATATGCAGAAGGTAGATAATAATGATTGTAAGTGAAATTAATATGAATTGGTACCTTCTCATGAAGGTACCCAAGGCAGTGATACATTTTCCTTCTTCAAGGAAGGAAATAACTTTAAAGAACTTAATTTCTTTCATTTTTAAGGAATTATGAACCATACAATAAGCACAGATTTATACCAGTCTCTGCCCCTACGACGTGCCAAAACAACTGCCTTTGTCCAAGTGTCTCTGGCTGCTGGTGGGTGTCACAGGTTCGGCAGAGATTTCTTAGAGGGTTGTATGCAGTTTTGGAAATGACCCAAAGTGAGCCTCATGAGCTTGAAAAAAAAAAAAAATACTCTTAAGCTGTCTATCTTAATGTAGATATCCTCCAATATGAGAAAATTATTTCTTCCAGCCTCTTTCTTCTGGTGCAAAATGAAAATCAATTTCCAACTATTCCATTGAGCATCCCTTGAGTATATGTAATGGAATTAACTTTCCAGGCTGAAGAAACAGTGGTAGCATTTAAACTGGAGGGAGAAGCAGCTGATACCTGTGTGTCTTTGCTTGCAGAAAGGCTGTTTCCTGACTTTGGTTTGGACTGGCTGCTTAGATGAAGAGCTAGGATCTTACCAGTGCCAAAATCCTCAACCTAAAGGGAGACAGACCTTTTTTTTTCTCTATGTGGTTTATCCAGTATTATTTTTAAAATATTTATTAGGTGTTCGTTCTTTTTGGTGTCTCTGTTTATGAACAGTGTCTCTGTATGAGTGGCTGCTCTTCCTGTTCCATGTTGATTGCACCGTTCATAGAAAAACAAGGCCAAAGTATTATAGTCAATATATTAAAAATTCTGTTTTTCATTTAATACCACAGATTTTAGATAAATGTGTATACACACACACACACCCTTTTCACCCCTTCTTTCCCATGAGTATTAGGATTTTTAGCAACTTCACATCAGGTTTAATTGCTCAAGTAGTTCAGACTGTAATCTTAAATCACTCGAAATTACCTTCTAAAAGCATGTAGCCAAACAACCTCAGGCCAATACCTCATGAGGAGATTGATGCTGCATTTCATAGGTGCAAGACAAAATACGTGAGGGGGAACTGGGAATACAGAAGCAATACATTGAACACAATGCTCAAAAAAGCCTAATGTCAGAAGGAAAGACAGATCTTATTCTTTAAAGATGCTACATTGATGTTCTTAGAGACATGCTGAAAGACATATGCCATCAGTTCCCCATTCATACTGCTTTTCAGTACCTTCTTTTGAAAGGATGAAATCAGGTGTGCAAGTATGAGACTTTTCCAAGTATGAAGAACCATGTCTAGTCCTTGGCTTTACTGGTGCTCACACATTCCTTCTGTTTGATTTTGTTGATGATCATAACCATGTTTTTCATAGGCTGCACAGAGCAGAAGGATTTGCAAAATCAAGGTCCACTTTTTGTAAACTAACTAGGACTAAACATTTCCCATGGATCTAAGTCCTTAGAAATGGCAATAGTTGTATTACAGATGGTATTTTCTCACCTTATTTGCAACTAAAACACTGTTCCCACACGGTGGTAAGGTGACAATGACAGCACTGTTGAGAATGCTATTTTAGACTAAAACACAATTGAGTCAGCACACTGTCAGGATGTTAGTGACTTGGCTGGATTAAACTCAACCTCAGGCTCAGCTAAACACACAAAATGTGTCAATGATCCCTCCTGGAGCAGAGTCTTCCCCTCCTATATATTGCAGGTAGGTCCAGCTGTAAATAAATTGCTGACATAGATGCCCTCGGTTAAGATGATGGTTGGAAAATGGCACATCTGCAACCAACAGTTGCACCTAAGAGAAACATGAATGTAGGCACAGTTAAATTAGCAAAGTGACTCTTTATCATTGTAGCTTATTGAATTTGAGAAGATATTTTACTTTCCTTGGCAATGTAAAATGAGCTTCTGCCACAGTGAAAGTGGGGACAGACATGGCAAAGCTAGAGGAGAGGCTTGGTAGTACAGCTGTCCTGGGATAACAAACACTTCTAAGTTGAGACAAGCCTCACTAAGCTGTCACATAAAGTAATTCCTGTAAAACAGTTGCCTCAAGATGTGGCTTCATTTGCTGAATGGCTCATTCACAAAATATGCCAAGTTGTTTGCTGACTGAAATACTGTTTAACTTCAGTGAAGGCAATCAGGTACATGAGGTGCAAGAGAAATCAGCATGCTGCCTCCCTCACTCACTGAAATGAGTCAGGAGGGATGCAAATTTCGCAGCATCTGTGCCCATTACCTGCGCCTGGATATCTCAAGGTGAAAAATGTAATCTACTACCTCTAGCATGCAAAATCCATTACGTGAGCAGAAGTGTATTGGAGATTTTTGATTTTTGCTGTTTGCTCTAATCAAAAGTAATACAGAAAAACACTTCCAAAATTAAACTATATCTCAGAGTCTTCTCACTCCATATTTCTAATGACAATTCATCTTTTTCCTTTCCAGGGTAGATTTGCAAATAACTGATACATAATCGTGCTCAGAATCTCATACGTCTAGTAACCTACACTATAGCTACCCTTTGGAGTGTATGCAGAAGTCTGTCTGCAAGCTATGATCCTATTAATATATATATGAAAGGGGGAGGACTTGTGAAGCTTTGGCAGCAAATGCAGGTCTTGAAGAAACATAGGCAAACAATAATTAGAATTTGCAAGTGACATGGAAAGCTAATTTTGGTATTCCTTTATACTGGCTTCATACTACATCAAAAGGCATTTCACAGCCTACCTTTTCAAAACCTGACAGCATCCAAAGTTGAGTGTGTGCAGCGGGAACCTGACTCCAGGTGCTCCAGGTGATAAAGCAAAGCACAGTGTTAATGTCTGGCATAATGTGAAGAATGAGGTCACACTGTATTTTTAGAAGTGCCTGGTGTTCCTGTGAAGCATGCTCTCGCTCTCTCTTTTTTATTTTTTTCCTTCCCTCTCCTTTTTTTCTGTCTTTTTCTGTGAATAATTTGGCCAGTGCTTGCAGAAGGCTGGTTTTGCCCCAGGGGTTCTCACACATACTTCTGTTGACAGAGTTCTTGTGCAACAAGCAAGCTGAAATGCCTTTTGTTAAGGATCTGCTCACTTCTTTTTCTGTTCTGCCCCAACGCTTGGAGGATCTTTTGGCTGCTAACTGAGTTCCCGTTGTTACGCTTATGGAAATTAACTGAATTGAAAAATATGGGGTTACCTTGCAAAACAGGTAAAATTATCATCAGGAAAAATAATTCCTAATCTCCTAATTTGCTCTTAGTCTGTGTGTCTCACGTTCTCTTAGCTTGTCTGCTTATTTTTTCAGGGGAAGATTGTTTAAGTCAATGGGAAATACTAAGCAAAGTCATTGTGAAATGGAAACAAATGCATTAGGGGCTGAGGGGTAAAACCTCATTATTTCAGATGAGCGGTGTACAGTTCCAGCCAAGATCAGGACCTTATTTGCTAGTTTAATATGTCTCTTCAAGTTTAAATTGAATTTCAAGTTTAAATTGAATTTCAAGTAAGAAAATTCCACACATTCACATGTGCTGTAGTGCCAAAATACATAATGAGTACTGAAATGCACTAGCTTAAGCAATGTTTGAAAAGTTAGTTTAGGTGATTTACTGTTATAGTAACCCTATGAAAAAAAGCATAACCATTCTCCCCAGAAAACAGTTGTATTGACTCAAGAACATAGAAATGAGTCTATGAATATTAAATTCTGCATAAAATCCTCCTGTTCAATGCTTAAGCCTAACGTGTGTCTTTTGTGTGATCGTGTGCAAACTTTGGGGAGTTTTAAAACAAATTTTCATTGTATGGGCAAAGGGGAATCAAGCCAATAAAGCATGATACACAAAAATTTATCACTGAGCCTGCACTTACACACACATTTCCTTATGCCAGACCTTATGTGAATTTTCCTTCCATAGCATTTCACTAGCTGTATCACAAACCCGTATTCATTTTTTGCTGATTTGTAAGGAACTTTCCTTAGGCAATAAAATTCAGGTTGTAAGTTTTAAAGTCATGTGTGTAAACAGCTGAAGTTGCTACAACCAGATATGCATTTCATGTTTTAGCTAAAAAAACCCAAAAAACCTGTGTTGCTTTATTCGTGCCCTTCCTTAAGCTGTTTTGGAGCCAGTTTTGGTTGGACAGTTAGCTGTGGTAGCCCCCACATTTCCCTTCTACTTGGAAAAAATCACACATATCCCCAAGAGACTTTTATTATTCAACATCCTTACCTACACTAGCACCTACCAGTAGAGCTAATGCTACAGTATATATCTAGAATTACGTACGCATATGAAAGTAATTTCCCTATTTATAAAGCCTTGAAGACCTATTCCAGAAAGATTATTATTTTTCAGACCTTGTAAGTGCATACCTTCAGAATTGTGGTGCAAATTATCTTATTTTGCAGGGGTGTGTTACAGGCCTTTTGTGACGTACAGATTTAGCTCTGAATGTTCAGACTTCTTTGAGTTACATGTTTTGCTATGGGCAGGATTTCCAAATCCACAGCTGTGCCAAAAATGCTGCATTTTTAGGAGCCATAAATGTCTATGTGTAGCTCTTTATAAAATATGGAATTTGATATTTTGTCTAAGGGTGGGGTTTTTTTCCCAGTCACTGCTCGATTGAGTAAAGAGATGTTCCACAGTATGAATAAGGTTAAACTCATGTTCTCTCTTCTTACCACTTCCTCTTCAGAGATTTCTTGCCATACTTGCACAAAACCAGCCTGCTTTTGCATACTTTCTTTGTTCCAGTCTCATTACAGGAAAAATAACAAAAGAAAGAGTCCAATGGAGTAAGCAAATCTAATAAATGGAAAAACTTTTTAATGCCTTTTGTAATTAAACTGTAAAAATTACAGCTTCATACCACATTCTGTAAAACTGGAAATCATTTGAGAGGAAGAACTTAGGAAACTTTTAAAAGAAGCTGGACATTTAATTTAGATGCTAGGAATATTCAGAGACAATTAAAAATACAATTTTTTGCAGGGATGGTAGTTCATGTTTTGGAGTCTAAAGCATAATCTTAAAATACCAGAAATAAAAAAAATGTAATTCACTTATCCCATGCTTGCCTACTGCAGAATTTTTGTAGCTTCTTCAGGAGCATTTTATGCTGTGTTTTGGGTTTGTTATGGCAAAGATGGTCCCATGAACACAGAGGTGTATTCCTGTGGGTGCCATCACAGCAGAGCCTGCTTGGCAGCATTACCAGATTTAAAGAGGGTCCAGGGAACAGGCCAAGGATGGGTAAAAAAAAAAAAAAAAAAGTGATATAGGAAAGGGTGAAACTGGGAAAGAGAGTCTGTCGTGGAGACCTGGAGACTAGAGCATTGCTACTCCTGCTAGAATACCAACAGGCAGGGAACAGGGCAGCCACCATCTGCAATGGCTGGGGAACACAGCCCATCCTCTCACCTGATGGCTACAGGCTGCTGTGGGCAGCCAGGCCAAAGCTCTTCTGCTGCCTTTTGGGGAGTCTTCTAGGTGAATCTTCTTCACTTATACCTGGGTCTGCTTGGTGAGAATGTGAGTGCTGGCAGCAATGTCTTCTAGGAGAGGGAGGCAAGGACTAAAATACAAAGGTGATGGCTCATAGCGAAGCAGAGATAACACTCAATATTCACCTGAAATGGCAGGAGGCTTTTTCACTGTGCCCAAAATGTGCAAAATATTATGTGAAATGTCAGTTATTCCATTCATTCTCTACAAATGTGGAAATGTGTTTTCTTTTTCAAAGACACTGTGCTTGATTAGTTTGCTTAATGCTACGAAGAACCAAGGGTGTTTGGCACTCTGGAAAGTGAAGTCACTTCTGTGTAGATGGCCAACGTGAAGTTGGGAAAATGAGGGCTTCAAAACTAGGTTTCTCGTTCACATGTAGATAATATAATCTGTTATTATCGTGTAGCAAAGATATGGGGTGAGATTCTTCTTCAGCTTATTTGTTCCTCTAAAAGTCGGGTGATCAGTGCAAGCTTTCTGTCTAGACTTCCTCCATAGTTTTGGATAAGGCAGTCGGGCCAGGAGGGAGACTCATCCCATGTCAAAATAAGTATCCAAGATAAGTGAGAGCATTTACCTTCTGCAAGTATTTTTCTCTCTCCGCTGACCCTTTCAGGAGGATAGACAGTTGCTTACAATAAAGTCTGATTTTTAAATAGCTAGCAATAGCTGAGAGGAAGTCTACCTAAACAGTGTGTACCTGCGTGCTCACACATTTTACAGCTACAGTTCAAATGACAAAGGTAATACAATAAATACAAATCTTCTGTAAGTGTAACAGTATTCTATTACCCAAAGTACGTCTATAAGACTAAAATATATGCTAACCAGCACTAAAATATGCCTATCTGGCATGTATTGCTCAGTTTATGGCACATGCACTGAGAGGCACATCACATGCCAGCATCTTACTTGCTTGCTTCCCACTTTGACAATCACGGCACTGCCTTCTCTGACATGTCTTCCTCATCACTGACAGGTTTGCCACATACATCAAAGGCTTAAGCTTCTCTTTTTATTTTGAAAAGCTTCTGTTCTGCTTTCCTCTCTCACAGATGGAGTACTGAAACAGTCATTAAAAGAAGTACTATCAATATTCAATCTGTCACAAGAAGAAATTACATATATGGATGAATGTAAGCTATTTAGTGATGCAAAATCAGTTCTTCAGCTGCTCCTTTCTTCCCATGCATTGAAGGTGCACAGCCTCCATGTGAGCATAGAAATTAAGGCTGATTTAAACCAGATATGGCCAACTGTGATGTAGCACTGAAGCTCTCTGGTTTTTTAGCCTCCTCTTTTTGTTTCGCAAATTTATTGGAAATGGACAGCTTCTGTACCGCATGGGCAATTCAGAGAAACCAAGAGACAGAAAATTCCACCTATATTGAAACGTTCTTTCTTTTCTGTCATTTACTTTAACTCCTTGCTTTTTCCTAGGACATTTTATCAGCTTTATCAGAAAAGTGTAAAAGTTTTGAATGATTTAACAGACAATAAATATATAGTGAACAGAGGAATGTTTCAGTAACAAGCTCTATCTAATATCACTTTCAATGATTCTGATCCACTGTGTCAATAATCAACATAAAGTCAATATTTAAAAACCATTTCTGCATTTGCCAGTTCTTTCCTAGTTTCTAAGATAAATAAGTCAAGGTTCTCATGTTCATTTAATCTGCATACACGAAATAGTTTTTGAAGAGACCTAGAAGTAAATTTGATACAAGAATTTCATGTGTCAGGATTACTTTTGCTGCTGTACTACAACGCAAGCATGTTACCATCAATAATTTATTTTAATTTCTTTTAATTTTCAGGAACAGAGAGAATTCAAATGACTTGTACAGGAATCCACACATTAATAATGACTGTGTGATCATGGTTTTGGAAAAATACGAAGGTATTTCCTGGCTACATATTCGGAGTTATGTTTCTTAAGAAAACCAAGAATGAAGTCATTTTGATCTCTGATGGATGAAGCTCATTGGAATGGAAACTAACATCTATGAAGAAGAACAGGGCTCATCTTATCTTTCAACCGCCAAGTGCCTGGGGACTCTAAAGGATGAAAAGTATGAAGAATATCAAAGAAAGATAGAAAAACAGTCAAGTCCATCTGAAGTTCAGAAGCTTTTACTGGAACCAGAGTTGAGCTTGCTGTCTGTGTCATCCTTATTAGACCACAGTGAGACATCCTTGCAACCTGGCACAGCTGCAGGGTGTGTCAGTGCCACTGATCAGCCCGAGACAAAGCACCTTGGTGAAGAATTACTCTGTTCTGCAAGGCAAAAGCTGCAGGAAGATCCTTTAGACATTCCCTTGCACAAAGAATGGCCAGTCCTTAAAAGAAAACATTCAGACAAGAAACCAGAAAGGAATAATGAGATCAGAGTCATAAAACACAAACCAAGTGCTATCACATTTTCTGATTTTGAATTTTTATCACATGAAGCTAACACTAGACTCCATATTTGCGAGGCAGGAGAAGCAGAAGATTTGTCATCTGAAGAGGAAGAAGCAGATGGCAGAGGTGATGATGATGTGTTTACAGAACTGCCCCTGTATGAGGCATTTTTCAATGGTCTCCACAGAAGGAATGTTTCTCAAAGAAAGCAAGCTAAACATGAACTTATTAAATATCAGCACATCTGTCATTTAGAAGACTGCAATGACCATTCTGAAAAGGAATTGAAGGACCATGACAAGGAAGAAAAACACATGGAGCTGGAGGTAATACAAACTACTCTTTTGTTCCAAGTGTGTTTTAAATAAGTGGTATCATTTAAGGTTGGTTATAGGAGGAGAAGGAATTGCGCAAATTGTTATACAGTGATAATTAAAGTGAATTACATAATTAAGACTATAAACCTACAGTAAGAATATACCAGGTTTTTACATTAGACAAATCTATTACTTCATACTGGCCACACTTCTATTAGCCTGAACTTCAAACTTTGGCTTTCTGTTCTCCCTTGCTTTGTAAAATCAGAATATTGGCTCAGTTTCCCCCGCTCCTACAAGACCATATCTCTTGCCAAGTACAGCATATATTTCCTGAGTCTATGGACTGTTCCAAAGGGATAGAGCTCAGGTTACTCTGAGAGCAGGGTATATTTCTTCGTACTGAAAAATGGCCTTTTTTAGTGTAGTGGCAGTGTAAGCACTACGCCACCTAACCCACAGCACTGCTTCTGCCAAATAAGTGTTTACTGTGTTCTTAATTCATTCAAACAGGATGGAGGACAGGTTACAATCTGGACTGTAATAAAATAAATAGTTTTTTTTAATCTGTACTCGTACACATCGTGACACTCTATAGACTAATGTCCAAAATGAAAACATAAGAAGATTTAGGACAAAATGCAAAACACTCTGTAATAAGAATCATACAACTACAACCTTTCCATAAAAAAAGAGTTGAGTAAATTAGCTGTGTTTTTTGGAACTGGAGAAACAGAAGCTTTCCAAGTGAGTTCTCACTAGTCTCGGGAATAAGCAAGGCTTTGCCTCTGCTCCCAGCTGGTGACAAACCAAATGCCTGGAGCTAAACATGTTTGTCATTGGAGAAGTTCAGCTCTAGTACAAAAATATGACCCCAAATAGTGGGCAAAACAAATCCTTAAAATTCCAACGTTCTTGACCTCACAGCAGAAATTCATCTTGAGCTGCAGGTCAAGCATACCTTTCCTTCCTCTCTCTTCTCCTTCTTCAACTTTAAAATTTTCCATGTAAATCTGCTCTATGCCTTGAAAATCAGGGTGGAGCCCTGGTCTTTCACCCAGTGTGCTTTATTTTTCTTTATCTGCAGTTCTCCTTTTACTTCTAGTGTTTATAATGCACAGTTGCTTTGTTGATTTCTGATTAAATGAAAGAAAGTAGAATTTGGAATGTAATTTCCATATTAACATAAAATTACAGTATGCAACACTTAGTGCTTCTCTCCTTTAATACTAATCTATCTCCAATTTGGGGGACTGATTTTGCCTTTAACCTAGTGAGAGTTTTATGCTGCATTTCATACATATCCCAACTTGACTTCATAAACCCATCAGCTCACAGAAAAATAAGCCAGATTTTACAATTTTTTCTCAGCAGCTAGTATTAGAAAATCAAGGCCCAAAGATAGTTCCAAAACAGTGCACCTTTTGATGCGATACTGACCCTGAGAGATTCTTGTGGCACGTTTTATTAAATAATTGCATTGTTACTCTACCCTAAGCCAAGGCTTGATTCCTCATTTACTCCAAAACATTACCATTAATATAAATATATATCAAAATGCATGCACAACCTCCCTTGGATTCTGTTTACTGAAGGTCATTCCCATAGATAAAAGGGAGAGGCCAGGGGCTGTTGTCATTTAGTTTACTTTATGTGTATGCCATAAAACAAACTCAAGGATGCAGCTTGTAGTGCAAAATAATGGATTATAAATTGTCAGACAAGCATGTGAAATTACCTAGTAAATCTCAGCAAATGTGTCAAAACATTTAAAAAACTGTACAGATGCAATGATGCAGTCCTGATTTGGGTTTTTTTCTATGTAAACAAGTACATATCACCCTAGGAAAACCTCCAAGAATTTAAAAAAAGGATTATCTTGTTTCTGAAATTTTAGCAGCAGTCACGCATTACTATTCAGACTAAAAACTTCCCTCCATGACTCTGGTTGAAGCAAATGTATATCACTGTTAAATTACTTATTTTGAAATGAGGCTGTAGGAAAAAATGTCTTTCTAGTGGAAATGAATTAACTACTAAAAACAGCATGGCATAAAAATGTTGGCAAAAGCAACTATTACTGCTAAGCCTTAGACTTAAAAATAGTATAACAAACAAATTACCTTGGCCGTACAGATACAGGCTATCCCATATAGCACCCTGACTGAGATCCTGGTGAAATCCTTGCTACTAGAGTTCACATTGAAACAGTGATTAAGATCTACCCCGCAGGGGCATTCCTAAGTAAAAGGACTTGTTACTGACTTCAAATCTCCTATTTAAGTATAGGAAGGAGGAAAGGCTGTCACCTTCTCCAGGCTGAAGAGCACTGGTCCTTGCAGGCAGTCACCACCAGCAAAGCCAGTGTCTGAATCTCCTCTGAAATGGTTGTCACACACATGTGTTAGTAGCTGAACTTCTTGTTTCATTCTAATTCATAAGCAGAGACAAACCTCCAAGTACATTGAACAGTAACAAAGTAGCATGAAGAGGGGAAAAAAATACAACTTGTGTATGCAGCCAACTCTATTACAAACGGAAGAAACTGCTGAAAACAATTCATACAATGGTGCCCATTAAAAAAAATTAATTTTCCAAAGGCATACAGCATCTGTCTGTTTTGAGTGGTACAAGATAAATGATACTTCTGTTCAATTTATGAATTCTGTATGGTCCCCAAGTTTCCACCCTTGGACCAGTCCCATCCATATATATTTCTTCTGCTTTCTCATCAAATCTAAATTGGTCAACTTTTTCCTTGTCAGGAGTCTGTAATCAGTGGTGCGTGTAATGCCCATATAGAGGTCTTAAATTAAAAGTAAAATTTACTTCAACAGGAGGACCAAAACTTGAAGATTTAAAACCAACTTTATATACAAGTCTGAAATACTGTTCATGTTATTTCTCATTTTGGGATGGTGATCTAGGCAACATAATCACTAGCAGAGCGCTTCCTTAAACACACCAGTGAGTTTCTGTACCCTCATTATAGATTTGTCTTTTCTGCATGCCTTCCTTGCAAAACTCCCCTTCTATCTTGAATGGGAATTTTTTTTTACGTCACTCATGTCCTTCCAGTATTATTTATGATTTATTGGTTTGTTATGCCTAGAGATTTTCTTGACATATTCTTCCTTGCTTGTTTTAGTTCAAGTCTTCATATTAAAGCATGCATTAAAGAGCATTAAAGCTCTTTGTGCATGCAACCAGTTCAGTTTGCAGTGGCAACAAATAATTCAGCATGGCTTCTGAAACATAGTGTTTTTCTACATTGCCATTTCTTCAAACTGCACTGAGCAGGATGTACCTGATAACCATATTTAACCACAGGAACTACTATGCAATTTTACATCAGTAATCTTATTCTGTCTTTACATAGTCTCAAAACAGTATGTGCTACTTCCAGAAGTAGCATTTCAGTCAAGTAGAAAATTGAAGCTATTTGACAGATATTAGGCAAAAAGAAGTATTATGAAATCACACACTTGACAAAGTGAATTGTCATGTATCTTCCCTCACCTCAGTGATTGTATAGAAATCCTGCTGCAAAGAGGCAAGTATAGTCTTTCCAACAGGGTAGGAAATCCTCTCTGGGAGCCCATCTTAGCTGTTATAACAGACAAAAAAGTTTCTGTCGCTGTTGACATTATTTAGCGTACCTAAGTTAATTGTCACAGCTTCCTATATTGTACCAGTGAGAGAAGGGGGCAAGCCAGGAAGCCAGGATGTTGAAGAGGAACCAGTTATAGCTAACCATCAGGATGTGCTGGGTGCTTTAGCAGTCCCTCTGCAGCCTCCTGGGGTCTGCACCAGGACCACGTACTGAGTATCTCTCCCCACTGGACATTCAGGGTTCTCCAAATGAGTCTTTGAGCTGCTGCTTGATGAAACAAGGTCACATCTATCTAAAATACATTTGGAAAGGTTGAAAAATTAACTGCTGGCCAGTGTTATCTTTCTGCGTCCAGTTTCCTCTCAGGATTATAGTTGTCCGTTTTCATCTATGAGTTTGCATACAGGTGCAACTTCCAAGAGAATCCCAGAAAAATAATTGTTCTTAAAGAAACAAGAGTCCTTCCTAATTTAGGAGGAATCCGTTAAGGGATCATCTGTCATACTCTTATCCCCTGCACCCTGCCATCTCTGCTGGGTGAACTGGTAAGCAGCGTGTCAGGCCCAGAGCATCATATCTGCTAACCCTTACACAGGAACCTGGGCTGGGAGACTTTGGGGGGGGCGGTGCTTGAGTTGCACACAGATTTACATCATGCCTCTTTCAACACACTTAGGAAGATCTAAAACAAACCTGCTTGTTAGTTTAAAGCCAGACCGTGATGGTCTAACATATGACCTTGTTCAGCTGGGTCAGAGTGAGATACCACTCCCTAGGAGTAACAGAGACAAGATGACCTAGACAGATAATTTAGGTAATTAAGGTGGTATTCACAATGAATACCTTTGTCAGGATTTGACCTTCACAGCTGTAAACTCAAAGACTTTTGGAGGAGGATGCAGAGTCATGGGAGTGGCCAGCACAATGTCAGGAGACCCAGTCTCTGTGTACAGCACTGGGCAGTGTTAATGGGGTAGCTGTGCCACCACCTTTCACCAAGAGTAAATAAATCTTTGTTTTAAGTAAAGGTATAGTGTTCTAAAGGAGATTCATGAAAGCTCCATTGCTTTTGACATTTAAAGCTAAGCCAGCTGAACTCTGGAAATGGTTAGAGAAAACAGTCCTTTACTGGCAGGAAGATGGATGATCTGGCCTTCCAGTCCCTCTTTCCTCGGTTATTCACTTATTTTCATTAATTTCCTTGTTCCATTCTTGTACTACAATTAGGTAAATGTTATCCTCATTGTACAGTCATTACTAAGTGACAAGTTTGATAATCATTGTATAAGTGTAGACCATAAGAGTTCAGATTCAAGCTGAAAAAATTTGCTGCAACATAATAAGGAAGTTTCCATAGCATCTGTCCTACATTTTGTCAGCTTCTGGCCCGTGTTTTCATTCTTATTTTCACAAACACCCTAAGTTCACCAAAGGAGCAAGAAAAGATAAATAGACAGGGATGTGTAAGAGGGGATAAATCCACAAAATTTATTCAAAGTGATAGTCTTTGAAGTTAATTATGATTCATTGAAAGATATGTATTCTGTGTGGCTTGTAAATGTTTTAATCAAGTAATCGTATCCAATGAAAAAGGAATCACTAAGTTTTAAGTCTTTAGCAATGAATTTGCTTTATCCAAATTAGATAGAGTTCTTTCAACTTAAATGTTCAAAACAGAGCAGCAGTCAAGCCTGTAACTATGATCAGTAACTGGGCCTGCCAAAGCAAGCTTCTTACCCTCGTATTTGGATGGCTTGAATTCTGCTAAATCCTTGTACCTCTTGTACTCCTGCTCAGTGTCTTGCTCAGCAACTCTGAAGCACTTTTCCGAGAGGTACTTTGCTGTTTTCATTAACGAGGCACTGGAACTTTGGTGGAATTTAAGCTATCTGAAAATTGCTCTGCAATAGTTTCTTCTTCTCTCATTCTGTTGTACCAGAAAAAAAACAAAAAAAAACAAAAAAAAACCCCAACCAACTAGTAAAGAACATATCAGAGTGAAGCACAAATTCCTTCTTCCATTCTTCCCATACTTTGTAAGTTTATTCTTCTCTTTACCCTATCAAATAGAAACTCTAAAACTAGAGGAGGAGAATGATTGCAAATTTTTGATTCCTTCTTCATGAGAAATAATACAGTTGTTATTATCTCATTTTTGTTCACCTTCTGCAGACATGGGATGTCTACCCAGGTAGGAGAGCTGAGTGCTGAAATAATTACCAGAGAGAAGAGAGTAGGAAGTTAATGGGAGGAAAATGGGTAGTTAGTTGTCTAAGACAGGAGTGATGCTCTGGGCTTTGCACATTCTAATTTCCTTTGTGTGTCTATGAGATTTGCATTTTCTCTATTTCAGCTATACATTCTCTAGAGTTGATAGGAGGAGATACGGTGAGCTGAACTTGGCAAAGTTTCTAGCATTTATGATTGCTTTTTGCTTGCCTGGGAAAGGAGTTGAACTGCTAACTACTTTAGCTATAATGCATTACCACCAGTCAATAAATAACCCAAATCAACTCTTAATAAAGTCAGATAAATGCTATCTTAGGAACTCTAATTGTTATTTTAAAAGAAATAATCTTTTCTTAATTTCACAAGGTTGACGGACTAGTGATGAACATCAAGTTTGTACAGAGTACCTTTTTCTCTAGTCCCACTATTCTTAATAACATAACCATTTTCCGTTGAGATGTGGCATTTCTTATATCCTACTTAACTGCGATCAAAGGGAGCAGTAAGTTCAAATTTGCATCATACTAAAGTGGAAATTAGCTGTATGGCTGTTTGCATTACGAAATTATAGGAACTTTAGAAAAGAACTGTACAGTACAGTCAGGAACAGTAACTTAAGGATGTGCTGAAAGATCACATAAAAGAGAATTGGTATATTGGAATCATGTAAGAAAAAATGTAGATACTATCAAAATGACTGCCCTTTAAGTCTTCAGTATACTTGAATGCTGCTTGCATGTTTTAATAAATATGCATGATTAATTGTTCGTTAATAGAGAATTAAAAAATTAAAACACATATGCCCCCAGAAAAGATGCACTTTCTTGACATCAGCAGATACCTGTCTTTCAAATAATAAGATTGTCTTCAGCAGGCATCGTGGCCGCTAGGTTGAGATTGGAGAAAACTTATGTACTCTGGTTTTGTAAAAAACATCATATAAACTATTTTCATCAGTCCCAGCTTGGGGTCTGCCAAAATCCTCCCAAAGAAAAGTTGTAATACGAGTGGACAAAATCTGTCCTTTTCAAAAGCAAAACTGATAAACAAACTTCCATATGATGGGTGGACTAGCACTCAAAGAATTCGGAGGGCTTTTTTTGTAGTTGACCCTTCATGCAGTTTGAAATAATTTGTGGTGCAGAATACCATCACTCTCCAAAGATGTATAGTATACAGTATATATTACTTATATAGTGAGATTCTGAAAAATTTAAAATTCCAGGACAAAATAATAATGAAAATCAGGGACATGGTTTAGTGAGTTAGGTGGTGTTGGGTTGGACTTGATGATCCTTGAGGTGTTTTCCAACCTTAACGATTCTATGATAAGACAACTCACCTTGACTTTCAAACTCCTCCAGAAAATTTACAAAGTACATTTCAAGTTTGGTGCTGAATTAAGTAATATGAAATTAAAGACAGTGAGATCATTGAGTTACATTGCACAGTGTGAAGCCCCCAGGTTGTTGAAGTTAATGTGTAAAACTTTGGTCCTTAAGTAGTTCTTATAACATTATGAAAGATATTTAGGCTAGCAGTTTCCAAAGTGTGACTATTTGCTACTAGTGTCTGACAAAGGCTTTATGCTGCTCATCATAGCTGTAACTATCCTACTGAGAAGACACTGTGCTGCCAACAAATTCTGTTGCACAGCCCCATTCTGGTCCCACACACACCACATTAAGAGGCCCCACAAACACAATTTTGGGAACTCCTGCGTTAGCGTGTTCATAAGTATTAGTGTGTGGTTTATATTTACCTTTAAAGCTTCAGGAGAATAAACAGTTAACATAATTGATGTACTATACTAAAAGGGGAGAGTATACATCATTGGTAACTTGGGTTATTATTTTTTCAGATATTGATTCATTTATTTGTTGTGTATTTTAATACTTTAGAATCACATGGCCACCTTAGGAAACAGCAGTATTGCTCGTGTCAGAAAACATTAAAAAAGATTATGTTATGGGCCCTAAGCCCATAAAATAAAAGAGGTATATCAGGATTCTCCTTTAGAAATATCTGAAAATTTCTGGAACCTCTGTGATGTGAGACCATTCAAGTGTTTCACAGTTCTCCACAGAAGTAGAGCAAAAGTCAACAGAAAATAAGGCCTAAGTCAAGGGTCTGATGAACTACATTCCTCTGTCAGAGTGTGGGAATAAGCACCTGCGAGAATTACAGACTGGGTTGCACATGGGAGGAACCAGAAGAAACATGTAGAAATCTGCTAATCTGCTTACCCTTGAAATTAAGATATTCCTTCAAGGTGCAGATGGACATTCTGGATAAACTGTGGTGTGGGCAGTAAGCAGAACAACTTGTGAGACTGGAAACTTGCGCAAAAGATGAAGGGACAGGCTTGGATTGCGTTTTCAAGCTTGTTTAGCTGATAGGAAAGGATTTGGCATGTTTTTCAAGTCCAGCAATAGAACTGAAAAAGTAACAAAATGTTACTAAATTAACAATCTTGCAAAGTATGTTTCATAGTAGTTCAATAGTTCCAGCAAAGATCAGGGGCAGGATTAAAAAAAAGGGAGTTACAAATTTCCTCACATGCACAAAAGTCCCACTGAAAGTTTGTGGCACTTCCCAGAAGGCATTTAGGTGTCTTTTGAAAATTCTTCCTAAGTAACATATGCCCAGTTAATAAAATCAGATTCTAGTGATATAGCTAGGATCCATCTGTCCTTCTTTGTGTGAAATTCCAATAAAATAACGTTCACTTGATATTGTAAAGGACATATTTCCTTGGCAGTAGCATGGAAACACAGACTATCATATTATTTGACATGGCCAGGGATCTATGATCATTTTGGTACTGCTGCATCACCATCTATCCTATAACCAGCGATCTGCGTGAACACTGAGGTCCATGTTTGAAACAAATTCTGAGAAACTTTAAAACTTTTTTATAATGTAGTGAACTTCATACAAACTTCAGGATGACGGATCTGAGATTTCATTTTATGATATTCTTGTGAGGTTATTTTCTGTAGGAGAGAATATCACCCTTGAGAATTTTCTTAACATTCACTCCAACTACTGAGTATTTTAAATTGTAATAAAAATGGAAATAGACTGCTTTTACCTATCCAAGTTTTGTCCACACTAAAAGTCTTGTCCAGATTTGAATTATTTCAGAACCAAGACCTTTGCAGTGTAATGAAGTGAAACCTCCTCTGAATTAGTTTGGAGTTCTCCAGAAATAAAATGGACATGACATTGAGGCCAGCTCCTGCACTTGAAAATTTTATTCCAGAAATTCACTTCAGTAAAATCTCACCAGATTTTTGGATTGTATTACTGGGCTCTCTTTGTCTGTGCTTTCTATGGAGTCTGAAATTCTCTGGCATTTAGACTTTTAATCCAATGTTTAAAAAATGGAGTCTAGAATAGGTAATGTTTTAGTGTCAAAGATTTAACTTCTTATTTATTCTGTATATTCAGAGAAACATTGTGTGGCCTTAATCTAATCTTTGTGATGAAGTAGTTAGTGATATGGTATATAACCTACAGTAAGTTTTGCAGTTAGTATTTACTGTTCTATTCAAACACTGTAATGGTGAAATTTCAGTAGCTACATAATGATGATTTTGCACTGTAACAAAAGCCTTTGCAGTTAGTCTGGAGACTGACTTACTTAAATGAAAATGTCAAAAAGCTGCTAAACCTGCCAAGAAACAACAGAATATAACACTGCAACTTGTATGTATTTCATTCTACAATACATACATCATATATCAAGACCAAGAGAAAAGTATGCAAAGCCAGTAACTAGAAGAAAGAATACACAGACTGACCAAGGCAGCAATATAAAGTTAGCTGTCAGCAGCAAGGCCTTAACAGTTTTACTCTTATCTTGGGGGACACATACTGCCACTGAGGTGTATAAAAAAGAAAGGTATGCTAAAAGAAACAGAAAAAGCCTTAGTGGGAAACCTCCAGTATTCCAAGCAAGCAGGGATGAACTCAGTTCTTTCTGAAATAAAGGCAAAAGTGAATTATACAGGCTCAGAAAATGCTTTTGAAACCAGACATGACAAAGCCTGCATTTTGCATGTGAATGACAGACAGAAAACTCTAAAATTGTGACTTCAGTGTTCTCATATAAAGCTTTTTTAAATAAAATAATTTAGCATGAATGCAAACAATAAATGACAGCAATTTCTGAAACAGTAAGAATTGCTGTAAGTTGGAATGTATATATTTACAGCTTTTATCTCAGATCATCTTCTCCTGTGTGCAATGTTTCCAGTTTTGTATAACGTTCTTAAGAAGATGAGTGTAAGTTGCATTAAATGGAGTGCAGATCTCAAAGCTAAAAAAGGAGGAGACCTTCTTGATGGTGTTCTTTCTCATTCAGAAATCATGTTCAAATGGTTGCAAATGCTAAGGAGTGGTCACACAAGCAGCTCGGGACACTCAGCATCTAATTCCAAAGGAAATTAAAATGAACATGTAAGAGCAGCAAGTACAAGGCTAAAAACTTGACAAAACTAAGAAGGAAAACTTAGTTTATGCTCCCAATTTAAAATTGGCAGTATATATCTCAAAAAACCTTCTAGGTATAGCATGGTAAATGAAAACATTAAATTTTGCAAGTAAAGTAATTATTTTAAAATTTGGCTTTACTCCAGTTCAGAAAAAAAGCTCCCCAAAGATTCAAAATTCTCCATGACAGTGAATAATTCCTCAGCCTGGGCGTGACATGTCAGGAGCCTCCAGCAGCTTGCTAGGTGGGCTACTAAGGAGCTTGTATAGCTTAACGGGCAGGCAAAAGTATTTTCCCCAAAGGAGGGTTTTCAGAATTAAGCTGTCTTTGAAAAGTAATTCAGGTTTGATGAACTGACAAATATCAATTAAATAAAACAATCATTTAGACTCCAAAGGAAATTGCTATCACTTTGGCACTTTAAACTTGTGTTGCAACTAGCCTGGTTTCTACCCAGGTTTTTCTAGCAAGGCTAAAAAATTTATTGATCAGTTTATGCACATTGTCGCTCTATGTGTGCTTTAGCCCATCTCCCCCCTGGCTCTCGTTTGTTGATTTTTTTTTTTTTATAAATAAGGTGGCAATATCACAACAGGACTATACAGAGGTGAACAGGGTTGGAGAGCAAGTTGGAAGGCTTCTCACTCTTTAAAGTTCCCTTTATGTTACATTAAGACAAACTATTAAAATACCAACTATGATCCTTCCAACTTTTATCCTGAAACATCTGGATATAGCAAAAGTGCTAATGCAGCACATAAAGCCTTCTTTACTTGGAGGTATCCAGATATGCCTGTTAAACCTGCAAATCATAGAATCATTAAGGTTAGAAAAGACCTCAAGGATCAAGTCCAACTGTCAACCCATACCACCTAACTCACTAAAGCATGTCCCGAAGCACCACATCTACACATTTCTTGAACACCTCCAGGGATGGTGACTCCACCACTTCCCTGGGCAGCCTGTTCCAATGCCTGATCACTCTTTCAGTGAAGAAATTTTTTCTAATATCCAGCCTAAACCTTCCCTGGTGCAACTTGAGGCCATTTCCTCTTGTCCTATCACTTGTTACTTT